>MU226272.1:206155-248523 GCA_018584345.1 Thuja plicata | reverse complement strand
GGAAAGCTTATAGAGCTAGAAGAAGACACTCACAAAATATGGAGTGGAATACTAAAACCTGATGAGGAAAGCAGTCCTGAAAAGGAACCTATCAACACAATAGGTAACTCAATAGTTGAGTTGGAGAGTGAAGAGAAAAAGATCACAGGCCAAAAACAAACATATATTATAGATGAAGATTGGTCAAAGGATGGCAAAGAAGATCAAGTATTTGAAAGCCCCATCCACATTAACTTAGAGGATGAAGAAGTTACCAAAGAGGAAATTTCAATAAAAGGTAACTTAGATGTTGATATGAATGATGATTCATGGTTAGACAACATTGTCGACACCATTATAGGAAAAGACCCTGCAGCAGAGATCCAAAAAGATGAAGACATCAATGCTACTGCAGAGGGTAATACCGATGAATAGGACATAGCTATTGACACTGCAACTGTCAATACGCCAACAAATATAAATATATTAATAGATGCTATTGATATACAATCAAGATAGGATAAATCATCTAATAAAGATGATGACATACCCAAGGATATGGGTACCGATGAAAACCAAGGTGCATCCAACACTCCTAAGGATACAGACACTGAAATGAAGGATGCAACCGATGAGCAGCAGGATGTATCAAAAGAAAAAAGCAAAGAGGCAGATAAAACAACAGATGATACATTGAAAAAGGTTGAAGAGCAAGATAAGAGTGAGGAAGTTAAGAGAAATGAGGAAAAAAAAAAAAAAAAAGATTCATCTGTTGATACACCCAAGGTACGTGGGGAGACGTCTTCACCAAACCGGTCGGTGAACACAGAATAGATACAAAAGGATGCATCATCCTCTCAACACTCACCAACTAAATCAACCTAGTCTCAAGCCTTACAAATGGTGGTACATCAATCTTCCACCCAACCAAAGAAGGGGAAAAAGAAAATAGTAAAGAAGGATATATTGGCTGTGACACTTGATGAAGTCATTGAAGTTCCAAACTGGGACATTACCACATTGGAAAGTGACAAACTTCAAGAGTTTGGAGTGCTCTGTCAGAGGAAAGCCATACAAAAGAAGATGATACAAGAACATAGGGAAAACATGGCACTCAACAAAGCTAAAGAAATACTCCAACAACTTGTTCCTGAAGTGAAACTTGAAGAAAATGCTTCAATCAAGGACCAAATTGCTATTCTCACCGACGCTATAACAGAGCAAGGTATAGAGGCAGACCAAGCAATGGAAGTGCAAGAAGAAAAGAAATATCAATTCAAGCTAATTGATAAAATCAGCCAAGAAGTGGCACTGAACAAGGTAAAACTCTCAGAACTCGGTGATGAATTAGAACCAATGATTGCTGAAGCAATCACCTTAGTTCAGAAGATGTGCACACTTGAGAAATTTGCAAAAGAAAATAGTGACAAACTAGCAGAAATTGATTCAAATGTCACAAAGAGTGCACAGAGCCTAACCTCTCATGCCAACAGCATAAAGGCACATCATGACATAGTCATAGAGGCAAATAGGCTAAGGCAAGAAATATGGGATGCTGAAACACAATTCATAGGTGAGATCACAAAACTTCAGGCACATATTCTACCAAATCTTACTATTCTGCAGCAACATATCTCTGAAGCAAGAAATCTAATAGCAACCCCAGAGATGTCTGTTGTAGACAACATCTATGATTACATGTACGGATTTTACTAGAGCACATGGCTCTAGAAATGTTGAAGGAGAAATGGGAAAAGATGATGGAGGAAATCAAATCCTCACATTCCCACCTTTTTGAAAAGATGTAAGTACCTTTGCCTTTAGAATCAAAAAAGGAGGAAAGGAAATGTATATAGTTATGTACAATACATATATCAGATGAAAAATAAAAACATAAAGGATATGTATATATACTTACACTTACCGGCATATACATAGGGGGAGTCATTCAAATGACTAAGGAAGAAGTATACATAGGTGTACATACTAATACACTTAGTATGTTGCACATATCATGTTTTTGATACTAATGTCAAAGGGGGAGATTGATGACATTATTTTTCCATTAGTATACTCAGTGAAAAACATTGACAAAGTATTACCGGTAGACAAAAAGCATTACCGACGAACCACAAGCAATATAGGTGAAATGCAAGCATACCCAACAGAACAAAGATTTTGAGAAAAAAATACTAAGTATAAAAGTGACAAGCATCACCAACGACCACAAGCATTACCGGTGACACAGTTTTCAGAACTAACCCAACATAAATAGAAAAGGCATACCCGACGACAAGTTCAAGAAAGGAACACCGATGACCAAGAAAACCGACCATCAGAACCGACAGACAGATAAAGAACCCACAAATTGTGGATCTGATTTTTACACGATGGATAAAGCAATGTAATTCTATTTATAGAGTTTTATTTTGTTTTAAAAAATAATTTGATGGTCATGCAAGCTTTATGTAAATGCTTTAAAGCATCCTAATGGATCTAAAGCATATCTAACTAAAAATCAACGTCAAGTTGTATACCTTGTATCTAGAGTTAACTTGCGATGCATGAATCAAGAATTAAACCTAAAATAGTATAAATAGATGTTCATACTCAATTGTGAGTACATGAATTCACATTATTGATAGCCACGAAGAGCATCTAAAGAGAAGAAGGAAAAATTCATGCAAAGATCAGAAACAAAGTACATCAGTTATCAAGAACACATAGAGGCTACCGATGAGTAGATAAAGGTATTATTCAATCATGGAAGGATGATTACTAATATGTATGAAGCTTTATAGGATATGTTATCATCAATTGAAGATTGCATTTATCATCAGATCAAAGACTTATGTAGTTGCATTCTAACAAGTGCACCACATCTAAAATCCTTTTGTAGAAGGTGGACTTAACCGTTCTTTCCAAATCTCTTAACAGAGTGCACACTTAACAGTGTTGCTAAAGCTTCAAACGAAGTAGATCTTAACAGGTCTCCACTATAATACTCCTAACAAGGTAAGTCATAAGAAGTGATGAATTGTAAGCCTTAACCGACCCCTTCTTATATGCAGATAGTGAAGTTTGTGGGTAACAATCCCCACTGCAATTTTTACTTCCTTAACAGGAGTTTTCTGCGATATCATATCTTGTGTCATGTGTTATCTATTTTCATTAATGTTTCTATTATGGTTACATACTAAAAAGAATGTATGATATGATTACATATGCATAAAGAAAGATGAACAGTTAGATAAGATAAATTACAAACTGATGACTAAGGGTTAATGGGCTAACCAAGAAAATTTTTAGAGGTACTGATTCACCCCTCCCCTCTCAGTTCATCATCTCAATATAATTCCAACACCTACATACCTCTCACCAATTAGGTGGAGCTCGGTGAAACCAACTCGATAGAGATTGTGCAGTCTGTGCTTCCGGATGATGTCCTTTCATCTTGAGTCTTTTTCCTCCAGGTTTTGTTTATTTGTTCTTGGATTTCCTCAATAGTAGTAGGAGCTTTTACTTCATATTCATCTCTGGTCGATGCATCACCTCGGTCTCTACAATTCTTGCAAAGTGTTCTACCTTATGACAATGAAAACATGTGATGCCATGATTTCTCCAAGATCTTCTGTTGTTCCTTTCGTGCATCAACATGTAGTTTGCTGAAATGTGTCCATACCTTCCACAAGATAAACATGAAATTATTGTATTATATTCCCATGGTATAGAAATACCTGCTCAGTTGGTTTTAGCATTCTCTCGGTTAGGCTTCCAGTTGTCATTCATTTTCTTTATTCTACATTCTTGAGCTTTGTGTCCAAACTTGTTACAATTCTTGCAGTAACTATCAAACTTAGGTTTCCTTGTATTGTTGACCAGATTAGTTTTGCATTCAAATTCTTGATGTCCATACCTATTGCATATAAAATAATAACCATCAAACTTAGGTATACTCGGTGATTTACCTTTCTTTCTCCTGCAGACTTTAGCATTATGTCTAGGCTTCCCACAGTAATTGCAACTTTGCTTCTTTTGTCTCGGTGGGGATGCAGTACTTTCATCTCTTTGTGCTTCTGATGATTCTTCTTTCTTGGTGGTGTTGTCCTCTTTGTATCTGATTCTTGTTTTGTTATTTCTTTGTTTTTCATTCTTGAATTGTTGATATAGAGAGTTCATTGCTTCTTCATTTATTTTCACTATTGCATTTGCATCTTTCTTAGCTTTCAATCTTTGTTCCATTCTTTCAATTTCATCTTTCAGCGCTAGATTCTCAAATTCTTTTTTGGTGTTGTCTTGATATGCAGTCAGAAGTTGATCAGCCATGTCATAGTGAGATTGTGTCATTCTCATGATTTCATTATCTTTTTCCAATAGCTTCATCTCAACTTGTCTTTTGTCATCTTCTGCCATTTTCTTTTCATCTTCAACATTCCTTTTTCCTTCAATCAACTCGGTCATTCTTATCATGTTGGTTCAGGGATCTATCTTCATTAGGTCCAACTACTCGGTAAGTGTATCGTTCTTCTCCAGTAATTCTTTTATAGTTGTTTTAGATTCATCAATAAAATTTCCTTCAGATGATATTTCAAGTGTATCAACTTGTTCTTGTGTAACCTTCAGTTCATCATAAATTCTCAGTCTAACCCTTAGAGATCTCCCAAGTTTCTTCTTCAAATCAATGATTAACTCTCTTGCACTTTCCAATTTGGATTCAAGACCATCAAGTCTTTTATATTTCCTAAAACTTTCCATGACTAGGATCTTTAACTCTCAGGTGGTAAAACCCTATAACTCAAGAGTAACAACTCTGATACCAATTGTTGGAATAATGTATGGAAAGTAAGGACTGAGAGGAGAGGGCTGAATCAGTACTTATAAAACTTTTAACTTAATACCTTAGCTAATCAACCAAAAACTTTTTGTTCTTTGTTTACTGACTTCATTGCATTGAAATGAAAGTAATGTAAAGTATGTAATTCAAAACATTAAAATCATATTTAAATAAACTGATAACACACTGATTTGGTTACGCAGAAATCCTTGGTTAAAGGACAAAACTGCGGTGGGGATGACAGCCACAACTTTCACTAAAACTGCAGTATGAAAGGTTGCTCGATTAGAGCTACAAAGGTTTGCTACTTCTGATAGCTTATTCGGTTAAGAGTATACAAGAATTATTAGGTCTACCTGATTAGAGGATTTTACAATCTCTACACTTAGAGATGTACCTGGTTAAAGGATTTACAATAACAAGATCTGTTAGGATCTACCCAGTGTTTGGATTTAACCTTAACAATACAATAGTACTTAAAATGTGAAATGTCTATTATACTTTGCATCAAATACAAATGTTGATTAAGACTCTATGTGCTCTGATATGTGTTACCTTAATTTTAATCTATGTAACACTTCATTGTTCTGCTTTGTTGTAGCTAAATCTGCTCGGTACTGCTCTTCTTTGTGTTGTTCTCCCTCAATAATTCAATAACAACATTAATTCCTTCATTAACATCAACTCCATCAACATCAACAACAACTTCATCTTTGTGAATTTATCCTTTATAAATATGAAGTTTTAACCTCTTAATCCTGTGAGTTAGTTGGAAAATGATTATCGTGAACCATTCAATCTTCTTTCTTGCTCGGTGACCGTGTCACTTTTACCTCGGTACTTGGTGTTCTTCTTGGAAATACAAAACTCTCATTAACCGTTTGATCTATGCCTTAGATCTTCATCCTGGATTATCTCGATCGTTGATCGTGTAACCAACTATTATTAATATTTGTAGCAATGTAATTAATGCAATAACAATACATTAAATGCGTCCTTATCACTTTTTGAGTTGTCTATCTGACTCGGTTACATATTCCTTTTGACTCGGTTGTATGATCTCTCAGTGCTAGGTAACTAGCAACTCGATGTAGTCTATCCACTCGGTAACAAAATATGCTCGGTATACTTAGTTCTCAATTCTTTGCTTCACCGACTGCATAATGCTTTAGGTCTTGATCGACTGCCTCGGTGTGTATTACCGACTAGTCCTTTATAAGACTTTCTCCATTCACCGACTATTTTCTCCATGAACTGTGACTTTGACAAAAATAACTTACAGAGGTAACATAGTGTGTTGTATGACTCTTTTCTTCTTTTGGCATATTATGTTGCTTGTAAAGGATTGACATACCCCTTTTACTTAATAAAACATAATGTAAAAACATATCTTCTAAAAATATTGATAATCAACTATTAAACACAATAGGTGAAAAAGATGGCATATTCCTTGATTTCACCAATCACCAAAAGTCATATAAAACTAGACAATGAAAAATAAAACAACGAAAATATTACAAATAAAAGGTTCATAGGCCCTTCAACACTAAGGTTATGTCTATTGAAGTGTTTATACAACTATTTCATCATGATTTTTTTATAATATCTAATCGTTTACTAATTATGCTCTTGTCCACCAAAGAATGTTGTTTCATAACTAATCATCTTGTCTGTTACCGTATCCTATTTCTAATATGCTTTTTCACCCTATTCTTCTTTTCCCTTATGACATTGCTTGTAAATGATTGGTGCCCTTTAACCTCTTTTACTTAGTACAAAACAATGTTAAAAACATCTTTTAAGAATATTGATTATCCAATATTGAACACAACCTATAAAAAAAAATAGACATATTCCTTACACCAAAAGTTGATGACATATTCTTTAATTTCACCAGTGGCCAAAATCTGATGAGATATTATCTGATTTCACCCTTCACCAAAAGTAATATAAAATCAAACCATGAAAAACAAAACAATGCAAATAGATCATCTTGATAGAATTTGAATTGTACGAGATATACAGTCATTTCTTTTGTCACTTTTGTCGGCAGATAATAATCTCGCTGGAAGCCACCGGAAGAAATCAGTCTATTTGAACGCATTAAATGATTAGTTTGGAGAATCAATTGATGAACAAGATAAAGATTTTTTTGCTTACTAAATCTTTCAATATTCTGAACAACTTTAATAAAACAAAAAAGAGGAGACACGGATTTTATTGTTTTTGTGTTTGCTCGTTTTCCAATTATCATTTGGTTTTCCATAGATATTCTTTTCACATTAATATACAACTTAACACTTCTCAAATGATTTATGATTGAGAAAGGTATGATATATTATCAAATTGGAAATTTAATGGTTATTTATTGAAGAGGATATATATATATATATAGAATCTTATTTGGGAACTTTAGTAGCTAATTATTATATATATCATATGTTACAAACAAAAAAAAAATTGTCTTTTTATGTGATCTATTAAGACCTTGTTTTCGAGTTTGTCCAATCGAAATCATTTGCATCTTATCAGTCTTTTTATCAATAAAAATGTTACAAATATACTTGAAATATATAAAATCTATTATTTTCTATCTTTTTAAAAGTGGATTGTAACATGACGAGTGTAAGATATCTATAGTTTTCCACAATTAATACTTACAATTTTTTACTAAAATTGGTATATATTATTTAGATATTTTCTCAAAAGCAGTGTCCTTTCTTTTTTTGTCATCTTCAGAGATTGTTTATAATTCACGTTTGATAGAATAAAAAATTATTGATTGTTGACCTTTAATCATAAACGACACAAATCAAATTCAAGTGTTTTGGAAGATTATAATGTTTTCATTAATGTCTATTGAGATGTAAAGTTATTAGCAATTTACATCATACTTTATTCTTCATAATAATTGCAAAATAAATGTTGTTTGAAAGTTGTAAAGTGTTGTGCTAGATGTCTCTTGTCATATCAATAGAATTTTGATTACCTACATATCACGAAAAAACAATAAGCATATAGTATTGACATGAATACACATTTGTACAAACATTTTAAAATTTTGGAATAGCATCTTTAATGCAAGAGACTGTAACTCATATACAAGTTTTGGTATAATTTTTCATTTAAAGTTCAAGTTGAAAGTTTGAAGAAATTTAAAGGAAGAGAAACTTCCTTTTGCAATTATAATTCAGAAACATCAATCTTGATCAAAGCACCATACTTTTTATCAATGTGAATTGAAAATAAAAAAGTTTGCACTATCACAAATTACACTTGAAATATTATAGTCCTAATAAATTGTTTTGAAACATTTTATTAATATTTTTAAAGGGGGTTCTCCATGTGTTTTTGAATAGATTTAAAACTCAATGAGAAAACATAAGATCCAAATACTTCTTAAATAAAAACATTACAATGCAACAAAATAAAAATAAAAATAATATTAATAATATTAAACCATGGTAGAGAGATGGATTTTTTTATTAATTAAGTTAGAATTGCTAGTGTGCATGAGATTCCTAAAATTTAATGATCTAATATGGTAGGATTTTGGACTTTCAAGGTGGTTGCATAATTGTGTCAAACATGAATGTGATTTTTTTAAAGTCGTAATTAGTATAAAATGATGAGATTTTATAGCTCGTTTAGTCATAAATATTTGGTTAACATAGAGCATGCATGTGGGTTCAAGATCTTAAAGTTCATTTAGTTGCAAATTTAAAAGAAGCTTCTAATATGATGATTGTTAGGTGTCTATATATTTTACACTAGAGTTACATACATTTTTTAAAGATGGTATATATGATTAAAATCATTTTCTCAAAAGTTGTCCTTTTTTGTCCTCTTTAAAGATTCTTTATCATTCAAGTTTGATAGAACATAAAATCATTAGTTGTTGATCTTTAATAATAAGTGATTGAAATCAAACTCAACCATCTCGAAATAGGAAATTTTTTCTAGAAATGTCTTTTGAGATGTAAAGGAGTTAGCATTTTAAATCATTCTTTAATCTTCATAATAATTACAAAATAAATATCATTTCAAAGATGTAGAAATAGTGTGCTAGATGTGTCATCGTGTCATATTAATAGAACTTTGGTTGCTGACATATCAATAAAAATTAATAATGCATATGTCACATCTCATCTTTTTGGCTTAATTAATTAATGAAATAAATTAGCTTTTAATAAATTAGTTAATTATCTCTAAATTTTTAATCATGAATAAATATGATAGAATTGGTGATATATCAGTAAATGCCAATGAAAAGATGAATTAATTATGATATTATTATGGTTCCTTATGTTTCTACAATTATAATTGAGAGCTAACCTATTAGGCTGGGTGCAACTAAGTGTAGGTATGAGTCAAAGATAGGAATGTGGTTGAGGAGAAGCAATGTAGCCACTTGGTAAAAAATGATCATGATGAATACTTGTTTAACACACCATATAGTCTTATTTGATCTACATTTTGAATAATATGATGGTTGCATATTAAATGATTTGATGATGTCTATGATTATCAATTTTGTCATATTGCTTCAATTGATTTAAAAAGAAAACAAATCTGTATTTTTTTTACATCCATATATTCATATTTGTATGTATTTGCTTTGATTTTGGGTGCATATCTCCTTTCTTCTAGAAATAAAAAATAAATGTTCACAATATATATTTACATAGACACATACATATTAGTAAGTTGGTGGTGACTGACATTCATATACATACATACATACATACATACATACATACAAACAAGCAAACATACATATACATGTGCATATATATATCCACACAAGTACATGTGTGTGTGTTTGTGTATGTGTGTGTGAATATTCACATTGTAATTATTTTTACAATTTTTTTTAAGATCATATGAATCAGATCTTATATGCATAGGTGGGCGATTGGTATTTAAACCAAATCTCATTATATAAACTATTTTCGTATAGCTGATTTAATAGAGGAATGGGAAAAGAGGAATGAATTAATTGAATGACTATGGGTACCCATTAATTATGGACTATAAAGACTATAGGTAAATTATATAAATTAATAACTAGGTAGATGAAGTAACACTAATCCTAGAAAATAAAAAGAGCTCAGCAACTATCCCGCCAAACTGCTTTTCAAATTTTGAATCCTTGCTATGCATGGCCGCTAATTCTTGGGAGGAATCTTCCTCCCCATAGCAAGACCCTCCCCCAACATGACTCACATGACCATGTTGAATCTATGGTATTGTCGGATATTGATGCGGGAAAGGTTGACAGAAACAGAGTCCCCACCAACGAAACTTCCTCTGCCCCAACATAAATTACCGTTGGCATAAAGATTGTAGAATCAAATAAAAGGAGGCCAAGAATGGAGATTCTTGCAGAAAAACACCCCTCACCTCATCAAAAAATGTTGTCAATCGACTGGTTGAGGAAGCGAGAAAAAATGGTGCAAAACCCAACTGGAAGGGGGCCCTGGTTGGAGCTACAACAAATGCACTAGACTCGATACTAGTTGATTTCATACAAACTAAGGAAGGAACGTAAATCAACCTTCCTGATATTCTTATTGACAAGATTTCTTGAACTCTGCATCTCGGATTGGTTGGGAGATTCTTCTCTTTCTGCCCATCCATTGACATGGACAAGGGTTGGGCGGTGGCAAGATGGAGGCTAAAGGGGTGTGTTGACATCTCTATTATGTCTGGTGGTCTCTTTCTATTTAAGTTTACTACTGAGGAAGACTTGGTCA
The DNA here is from genome assembly GCA_018584345.1 of Thuja plicata. Classification (NCBI taxonomy): domain Eukaryota; kingdom Viridiplantae; phylum Streptophyta; class Pinopsida; order Cupressales; family Cupressaceae; genus Thuja; species Thuja plicata. The sequence goes on along the minus strand of MU226272.1, from coordinate 237,954 downwards.
TTGTTTTATTTAGGTCTTGGGCTTACAATAATCATATCTTAACACTTCTTAAATGGCGGCCTGGGTTTGACCCCGTTGCGGAGCTCAATCGAATGGACCCTATTGGGTTAGATTACCAGGCCTCCCACCTAATTTTTGGGATGATTAGATATTTTTTTGGATTGGGAACTCCTTCGGCCACTATGTCACTACTGACTCTGTCATGCTGGCTAAATCTAGGTTACTCTATGCTTGTTTTTGTGTTAATGTTGCCATCAACAAAATGCTCTCTAATTTTGTCACCCTCAAATTGTAATGGGGAAATGGAATCAATATATTATGTATGAAAATACCACGCTTTATTGTCATATGTGTGCTAAGAAGGGCCATATTATGGCTAAATGCAAAGCCACAGTACCCAAGGATCCCAAACTAAAGGAGAAGAACACCCCTTCTTCTTCCGGTTTGGAGGAACTGATCCCAAATGGATCCCATGAGACATATGGTTCAAATGACCATGGTAACACAAGCCTAGAGGTGGAAGATTACCTTTTCATGGATGGGTTTCTAGACCTAATGAAAACCCCAAGGGATCCAACCAAAAAGGAGGACCCAAATCCCATAATCCCTGCTATAGGCCTCGAAGATGGAGAAATCTCCAATGTGAAAATATCTTTCTATCCCCAATAATAGCTTCCACATCCTTGGGATGTCTGACTGAGACTGGGCAATCTTTCCCCCCTAAAGGGGTTAGGAACTTGAATAAATTCGGTGCCAAAAATAAATCAAACCCAAAAATCCTGAAGTTGAGAAGGCGATCCCAAATACTCTAAAAATAATTCAATATGAATATGTTTAAGTCCCCTCCTCAATCACCCAATAATGTTGTGACTTTGGAAGTGATAGCCAAATCGGTCATCGGTCATCATGATCTCGGTTGGAATGCTTACCATCTCCTTCAAATCCCCAGACATTGAGGAATGGAAGACATAAAAGAAGAAAATTAGGGCAAAAAAAGCTGATGTGGGCATAGATAGAAAAATTGGATGAATTTGTATTGTACAAGATATATAGTTATTTCTTTGTTCACTTTTGTCAGCAGATAATAATCTCACTAGAAGCCATGAGAAGAAATAAGTTTATTTAAACGCATTAAATGATTAGTTTGGAGAATCAATTGATGAAGAAGATAAGGATTTTTCCTGACTATATTGCCTCCAAATCTTTCAATATTCTAAACAACTTTTGTTACTCCCACCTGAGTTATTTTGTTGTCGTTAGTTTTGTCAAAGTCATGTTAGTCAAAGGAGCTAGTCGGTAAAAGGTAGAATACATTAAGTAAAATAGTCAGTAAAGTAAAGCATCATAGACATCAAGCACCAAACAATGACAAGCACCGAGTTGAGCAAAGAAGAGTAAGTGACTGAGAAGTGACAATTACCGAGAGTAGTGACAATTATCGATCAACGTTAGTCATCGAGAAAAGTTAGTAACTGAGTAGATGTTATGTCACCAAGCAAGATCAGTGAATATTACCAAGTAATATCAGAGACGACATAACAACTCAAGCTGGATACATTGAATATGGATGCCAAGCAGAAAAATATTTTACACTATTCAAGGTAAAAGTTAGGTAGAACATTGGGATTGTAAAAACATGATTGTACATGTTCATGAGGCAATTCAACCAATGAAATTCAAGTGAAATAAATGTGTTGGGAATGAAACCAATCTTTCACCACTTCACCTCCACCGTTGAAGGAGAAGGATCTATAACAGTTTAACCACCATAAGATCACATAAGTAGAATAGAACATGAAGATGACCGATGATGGTGAAAATTACAGAGAAAAGCAGTTAGAGAGACAGAGCTAAATAAGTTTGAATGCAGAAGTTTTAAGGTGCAAAACTGATAAGTTACCGAGTGTAGAATGAGGTAATGCACTTGCTGAGCATAATGAGTGTGAATAACATTATGTTCAATGCATACTCATAGACATATTTGTAATAGATTTTATAATTATTAGAAGAGTATAAATCACATTAAGTAGGTAGGCCCTAATAGGTCTTATTTTGTAAATCCTTTAACAGGGTACATCTCTTAGATTAGAGATTGTAAAAATCCTTTAACAAGGAAGATTGCATAAATCTTTTTGTACTCCTAAAAGGGTAAGCTATCAGAAGTAGCTAACATTGTAGCTCTAATAGAGAAACCTTTATACTGCAGTAGTGAAGGATTGTGGGTGTCATCCCCACCGTATTTGTTTCCTCTAACAAAGGATTTCTGCTTGACCAAAAGTCATGGAGTTATGTGTCATGGTTTTATGATTTACATTACATGTTTTATAATGTCTTTATGCATGATATTCAGATTGGTGAATGGTAAATAATTATAGTTAAAAACATTTAAGTATTGATTCACCCCTCCCCTCTCAGCACTTACATTTCCATAGATAATCCAACAATTGGTATCAGATCTTGGACTCTTGAGATAAGGGTTTAACCACCTGAGAGTAAATATCATGGCTATGGAAAGTTACAAGCAATCTAACAAGATTGAGAGTCTTGATTTTCATGAGTTGGAGAATGCACAAGAGGTGATTGAAGATCTGAAAAGAAATTTAGAAAAGTCCTTAAGAGTGAGAAATGAGTTGTGTAGTGAACTAAAATCCACACAAGATCATGTTGATACACTTGAGACAACATCTGAAGGTAGTTTGAATGATGAAGTTGAATCAGCTATTGCAGAACTCATGGAAAAGAATAAGACACTCACCGAGAAACTGACTTAGCAAAGATAGATCAAGAAGTACAAGGAACAAGAATGGGTGAGATACTTGACTCTAAGGGAGCATTTGAAGAAGCATTGAGATTAGCTGAAGAAGATAAAAGAATGTTTGAGACAAGAATAGCTGAGAAAGATAATGAGATCATGAGGATAACACAAGTACACTATAATATGACCAATCAACTAGTGAGTGCTAATCTCGAGTTGACTAGGAAAGAATTTGAGAATCAAGCACTGAAGTGTGAAGTTGAAAGATTAGCCAGTGAACTAAAATCTGAAAAAGAAGCCAATGAAGTACTGAAGAGAAATGAAGAAACGCTAAGAACATTGGATAAAAAAATTAAAGGTTAGAAACAACCGAAAGATAAAATTGGACTTGGATTCAATAGTGAGAGCACTACTGAGAAAGGAGAATCCTTTAATCAAGCTAAGAATCAAGACACTTCTGCCCCACCAAAGTCAAAGAAACCTAGTTTATACTATTGTAGGAAACTTGGACATACTGCAAATGTGTGCAGAAGCAAAAGGGGTAAATCACTGATTTCACCTAAGTTTGATGGATATTTCTATAACTGTAATAAGTATGGGCACCGAGCACTTGAATGAAGATCGAGAACTGTAAACAACACAAGAAAGCCAAATTTTGATGGCTACTGTAATACTTGCAATAAGTATGGTCACAAATATGAAGAGTGCAAATCACAAAGGTACTGAACCAACAAAATACACCCAGTAACTGATAGAGTACATATTGATGAACTATAACTGATTGAATGTTTGAAGATGACAAAGTTGATGATCACCGAGATGCAGAAAGTTAATGCAAGAAATTAAATCAGTTAATGTATTATATTTTCATTGATGTCAACTTGATATGGTATGATTTCTCATACACATAATGTCCCTACACTTAAAGATCTGAAATAGACAAAGTTTTTATTGTCGATAATCATGTACACTGAGTGACAGTAAACCTCGAGGGACAGTGAGCCCCAAGTACAAAATTTCATTGTGTTACCCGAGCAAGTGATACTCGAGCAAGAATTATCAAGCTAACTGCAGTTGTCACCGAATAGAACTGAAGTTGATGCCTGAGCTATCTGCAGTAGTCACAGAGCATAACTTAAGTGTTGATCGATGGGAAATGAAGTTGGGAAAATGACAAAACAACTTAGCTTCTAGGAGCTAAATATAGAGTTAACTGATTGATTACTTTGTTTTCATCAACCAGTTAAAAGATAAGATTTAAAGAATGTTTTATTCTGAAAAACAAGGAGAGTTTTACGGTTTAAAACTAAAGCAAGCATGGCGAGATTTACAGATCAAGAAGTGGTCAACGAAGAAAAAAAGAAGGAAAAGAACGGTGAAATCATGTCTATCTAAAGAGACAAGTAATTCATTATTAAAAGAGAGGAATGCTGAAGAGAATTCTGGTGAAGATAGAGGTCTTCATACAGATCTGATCATACAAGCTGAAGAAAAGAGCTAAGAATTCTGCAGACACCAAGCAACAAAGAAGCAACAACATTCACCGAGCAGAAAGAAGTGGAGAAAAGGAATTGAAGAGAACATTGATCAGAAGAGGTATTATGAGCTTACAATAGATCTAAACATCTATAAGATTAAGTTGTATTTATGAACATATCATATACTATTTCAGTTTAATGATTGATTTAGAAAATCTCTTAACAGAGTAGGATTTAACTATCCTTTATATATTGAGATACATCCCAAGGAGTATCAAAAGGTTTTCATGTTGACAACATAGTGAATGCTAGGTCAAGTGATAAAATGTTAGTGATAAATCCTCTAACAAGATCACACTTAACAGTGTGTTTGTAACCTTTAACAGCGTTGGTTCTTCACCGAGATCACTTCAGAAGAGTACTAAAAATTTTGGGTTACCGGTCCCAAGTGGTTTTTCCCCTAACAGGGTTTTGACGTTAAAAATCCATGTGTCAAATGTGTATATGTCTCATTTCTTTGATGTTTTGCTTTACACATTACTAAAATAGGATTTTTAAGGTAAACACTAAGTTATTTACTGTATTTTGGTAAAGGTTAAGAAAAGATAGACTGCTATTCGGTAAAGCTTAAGGAAAGGATAAAAATTATAAACATCGAGCATTATATACATGTTAGATTCACACAAGGCATGCATCTTGTAGGACTGAAGATAACTAGAGGTTTTATATTTGTGGTATAAAGTTTTGGTTTGATTTATTGGATTAATTTTTGAGGCTACTGATTCACACCCCCCCCCCCCCNTTGGATTAATTTTTGAGGCTACTGATTCACCCCCCCCCCCCCCCACTCTCAGTTATTCTAACAATTGGTATTAGAGCTTGTGTTCTTAGAAAGGGAGTTTAAAGACTCAATCAAAAGATCACAAGATGAGAAAAAGGGATGTGCCTAAGTTGAACAAAGACAACTTTGCATCATGGAAAATAAGGATAAGACTCCACCTATCAAGTATTGGAAATGATGTCACTCAATACTTAGATACTAAATTTGTTTTACCTACTGGACCTCTAACAATTGATCAATTGAGAGAAAAGCATGAACACAACTCTATGATGATAGAACTTGCTTCCTTACTCTCTAATGCTGAATTTGAAGATGTAAAATCATGCACCACTGCAAAAAAAATGTGGGACAAATTAAATCTAGTACATGGAGGAGATAAGAATGTGCTAAGAGCTAAGGGAGAAATCCTAAGAGGAAGGTTTGATGACCTAAGAATGAAAGAAGGAGAAAACATCACTCAGTACAACTACAAAATCAAAGAGGTTGTTAATGCTATCTGAGGAGTAGGAGGTGTACTTGAAGAAGAAATAGTAGTAATTAAAATTCTAAGAACCTTGCTACTTGTTTATGCTATTAGATTATCTATTATACAAGAAATGAGAGCAGTAGAAAATAACAATGTTACTCTAGATAGTTTGATTGGTAGACTTATTTCATTTGAGATGAATAAATTTGACAACAGTGTCTTACCAACTATTGAGTCTGCATTCAAATCTTCTTTGAAAATAAGTAAATCAAGTCAAAAACACACAATGAGAAATGATAGTGAAAGTGATAGTGATGACCAAGAACTTGATGAGATTGAAGCACTAATGGCTAGAATATTGCAGAAAGGCAAAGGTAGATACAAAGGTAAATTAACATTGGTATGTTTTAATTGTAAAGAGACTGGACACTTTGTTGCTAGATGTCTTAACAAAAGAAAAGAAGACAAAAACAATGACAGATCCTATGAAAAAAAGTTTGCCAGAGGTGAGGACAAAGATTACCGAAGCAACCGACAATCTGACAGAAGAGATAACTGATACTACAAGGACAAAGGGAAGAAAGCTTGTTACCTGGTTGTGAACAAAGCTAAAAATACTGACACTGAATCTGATGAATATATAGAGGTGGTATTTGTTTCTATGAAGGATGATTCAGATGAAGAAGAAAGGTATGTTGAGACTGCACTCATATCTAAGGTTAGTAAAAATGATGTCTGGATTATTGATAGTGGTTGTACTCACCACATCACTAGAGATAAGGAAAAGTTTGAAACTTTTGAATATTATAATGGTGGATCAGTAAGAATGGGTAATGACTCACCTTGTCTAGTTGAAGGTAAAGGAACAATCATGTTGAATAATCTGATCAAATGTGAAAATGCATATTGGGTGAAAGGACTTAACTATAATATATTGAGTGTTTCATAGCTGAATAACACAAGACACCGAGTTGCATTGGAGAACAAAAAAGCAAAGATCTTTAATGAATTAGGAAGGTTGATTGCAACTGGTGAACAGACAAAAGGTAACCTATTCTATCTTGATGATATTAACACCACTTGTTTAATGTCTAGAAATGAAGACATTTGGTTGTGGCATAAAATGTTATGTCATGTGAATTTTGACAACATGGTTAGGATAAGCAATAAAAGGAAAGTAAGAGGCTTACTGAGCATGTCAAATTCTAACCATGTCATGTGTAAGAATTGTCAAAAAGGTAAAATGACAAAGTCTAATTTCAAGAGAAAAACCTACACATCTAATGTCATTCTAGAGCTAGTCCACACTGACCTTTGTGGACCAATGAGAACAAAGAGCTACTATGGTGATATATACTTCATTCTCTTTGTTGATGATTATTCCAGAATGATGAATGTTATGTTCTTAAAAGAGAAATCAAAAGAATTCAAGAATTTTAAATGGTATAAAGCTATAGTGGAAAAACAAAGTGTAAAGGAACTAAAATATCTAAGATCAGATAGAGGAGGAGAATTTGTTTATAATGAATTCACTAACTTTTGTAATGAGAATGGAATTCAAATATAGGTTTCTACACCAAGAACACCACTACAAAATGGGATTGCTGAAAGAAGGAACAAATCCATTTTTTATTTTGTCAGAACACTAATGATTGAGAACAACATCACACAAACATTCTGGAGGGAAGCTGTCAATACTGTTGTCTATACATTAAATAGTGTTCAATTGAAGAATGGTGTAGGAGCACCTAAGCTATCCTCTAACCCTAGAATTTTTTGGCTTGTAACTGACCCTACCCAAGTTAGTGTGTGTTTAATTTTTACCTTATTAGGTCTTTCAAGGTGTGTTACTAGGTGGATTGATAGTTAGTGTCAAATCCAACCTAGTCTAGTTAGTTTACTTTAATGCATAGTTTTGGCTTGAATAGGGAAAATGAGCCTTAATGGGTCCTAGAAATAGGTAGGATTGGGAAAGTGCCTAAAAGGGCCTTAATGATGTATATTCCTCATACCAAGTATAGTAGAGGTCATAAAAGTTAGTTTTAAGCATTTATGTAAAAGATGCCACAATGTTGTCATGACAACATTTTGCATTGTTGCAATGTTGCATGCAACATAGACAACATTTGGATTCCTCTCGAGATGGAGGTGAACAATCAATTCTAGTGGCCTGAAATGGTGGAAGAAGTATCCTAAGATTCCTAAGGACTCATTTCTCAAGGTAGATTGAATGTAAGCAAGTTTTTGGAATAGCAAGAAGCTCTACAATTCTGGTTTTTAGCAATAATCAAGCATTTTGAGTTACAATGTGATTAGATGGATTGAATTGATCAAATTAGTGTTGTATTTGTGTTGAGTAGTTAGTTTTAAGACTTTTTAATTCATTGTGCAAGTACTGTAGAGTTGATTTGTTAGCATTTGTAAATTGGTTAAGTTTTAGGGAGTCTGCTGGTCCAGTACATAGTAGTTTGTGTTTCCATGGCTCCCCCATGAATTTCAACCATGGGAATCTCCTAAGGGTGGATGGATGTTTTAGGGGAGATTGTGTATAGTTTAAATATGCAAGGAGAGGTACTAAAGAGCTGAGCTGATATTTTTAAGGTTATGCCCTAGGCGAGTAAGGTCTGTTCGGTTAGGAGTGTAACAGAGTAAGAATCAAGTGCCATTGCAAAGGGGTTTGTGAGGGAAAGAAACCAAGTGGTGTTATAGAATCCATAGGGTCTAAATGAACCCTGACTATGAGATTAGATCCTATCTAATCCATCTTGATACATTTATATCAAGAAATCAGTGTGTTGTTGTCAATGCTTGAAAATAGGCCTAAAAGACCTACATTTCAGGACAATAGTGTACAGATGGTTTGTGGAGTTGAAACTTTGAAAATATTTAAGGTCTTGGAAAAGGGTATCTGAGTCCTAAGTTTTTTTTTAGGGTTGTGTAGAATTTTTTGACAAGAATCCAGAAAAACCCTCTGGATAGGACTAATTGGGCTATTAGGCCTAATATGATCAAAAGCATTGTGAAGGTGGAATTCGGTCACTTTGGGATAGAAGACCCATTCAAATGGGATTGAAAGGATTTAATATGGATTTATTGAAGGTAAAAATGAACTTTTTAGAACTTGTGAGGATGTTTGGGAAAGTTTGAGCTTGGAATCATCCAAGGATTCATAGAGACAAGGAGTACTTTTAGTGGTGGAAATCTTTCAAGATTAAGCACAGAGAAACTAACTCTTAGTGTGGAGTTAGAATAGTCTTAGAGTGGGAAGACCCAATACTTTAGTGGATTCTAGAAGAGAATTAGGATCTTAAGTAGACTAGGGAAAGTTAAGTCCTTAGTTGAGTAAGTGCAAGCCAATCTTGGAACACTTCCATCAGATTGGTATCAGAGCCTATTTTGATCAGACTTGTGGTTAATGTTTCAACCAGAAGAATCATTTGGAGAGTCAAAAATTGTGACTAATTCTAAGTTAGCTAAGAAGGTATATGAACAAGAAGAGGAGAATAGACTACTTCAAGATCGGTTGGCTCAATTGAAGAAAAAAGTGGATGAAGTTGATGTGAAAGAAGATGAAGTGAAGGACAAAGTTGAAGGGAAAGGCAAGGAGATTGTCATTGAAGATGAGATCCCTGAAGCTGACCCTATCCTTAATGAGGAGCCATTCCTAAAATCCCTAAAGTATATGAGTGGAAAAGCATTGGAAGGAGTTCCTATTTTCAATGGAAAAATGGAACCAGAGGTAGTCCTTGATTGGATAGAGGGACTAGAAAACCATTTTGAGTGTGATGGTATCACTGAGGCTCAAAAGGTGAAGGTTGAAAAAGCTAGACTGAGAGGGTCTGCACTCACTTGGTGGAAATTCATCCAAGATGAGAGAGAGAAGGAATAAAAGAGGCTCATTGCTTCATGGAAGGCTATGGTTGCAAAAGTCAGAGATGATTATATCCTTGAGGATTATGAAATCCAATTGCACAAAAGAAGACAAGGTTTAAGACAGAAGGACTTAGATGTAAATTCAGACACTGAAGAATTTTAGAGACTTTGTATGAGGTCAAGAGTAGCAGAGGATGAGAAAGTGAAGGTAGAAAGATATCTTAATGGGCTTAAATGGACCATTCAAGATGAGATGAGTCTTTTGACTCCAGTCATAGTTCAGAAGTGCCACCAAATTGCTATCAAGGTTGAAGACAAGCTAAAGAAGAAACAAGATTCAAGCATCTCCAGAGGAAGAGGTAGAGGAAGAGACAAAAAAGGAAAAAGAGGTGGATATGGTGGAAGAAATTATGAATCTAAAGGTCAAGAAGAGACTAAGTTCACTAAAAAACATGAAGTAAACTCCAACAAAGGAAGTTCAAGTAGAGGGAGGAACTCTAACAACAGAGGAAGAGGTAGTAGCCAAGGAAGAGGCAACTATTTTTCCAATATGAAGTGCTATCACTGTAATCAGTTAGGACATCCTACATATAGGTGTCTAGAGAAGGGAAATACCTCTTAAGGAGGTGAAAAAGTGAACTATGTTCATGAGGAGACAAGTGGTGGAAACAAGAACCCTAAAGTGCCATTAGAATCAGAGGAGGGAGAGAATCTCATGATGAGAAGAACTCTGATCAAAGAGCCAGTGAAGGAAGAGCTTAGTCAAAGGAGATCACTGTTTAGAGTAAAGTGTAAGATGATGGGTAAAGTGTGTAGAGTCATAATAGAATTAGGGTCCACTAACAACATGGTGTTAGAGGAGGAAGTCAGCAAGTTGAAAATGTTGGATATTTGCCTTTGTGCAAATAGTTGACTGTATGTTTGTCACTGATGACAACATATAGTATACAATAGTGTTCTGTATTCAATTATCAGTATGGATATGTTGGAGACTTGTGCGGTTATTTGTATGTTGTAGACATATTTATTATGCTATGTTCATACACGCAGATTCAGTAGTGCAGTTAAAGTTGAGTTATGTTGATATGTTTACCACCTACAATTTCAGAAGATTGTTATTAAGAGCCGATAGTAATTTCATTGTTTCTTCTGTTGTGCCTATCTTTGGGATATGCTTGTTTGGATTCATGTTTAGTTATGAATTAAGAATTTTTAACCAAAGGGGATTAACATGTTTTATCTAAAGTGTGATGTTTGAGTTATTTTGGTGCAGCCGACTGTGTGAAGCGATGCATCTATTCATTTTGAGTTACGTGGTTCTAATTATGTTGTGTGTTTATTTTACCTAACAAGAAAGTTGTTGAAAGGCTTCCTACAATCGACACAATCATATCTTTTGAGGGAGCTACTTATAGTAGTTCATTTATGATCACCAAGGAGTATGGAAAGAAAAAGAGGAGATGAGTCATGATAGTTAAACAAAGCAGAATGTTTGATGTATTAGAATAGTAAAGCTACATCATTCATCAGTTAAAGATCTATGTGAAGAAGTAGGAAAGATTATACAAGTCACTGGAACTGATCAAGATAGAAGGTCTACTTAAATAGTTCAAATATTAGATATAGTGTATATTTGTTGTACAAAAGGTGTGTGTGATGTTTGTACCTGTTTAAGAAAGACTCAACACTTCAATAGATCATTGCATTAGCTAAAAAGGGGTTAGATGAGCATATAAAACCAACTAATATCGACTTATTTATTTCTAACTAAGAAGAGCGTGATTAATAACATAATAGCCCTCATAATATGCTACTATCAGTGACATATACGACTTAGAATGAAATATTTGAATTAAAACAAGCTATTTAATCAATAAGCAATGCATTCTAGCTCTAAAAATAGACATTATAACAATGCATGGTAATGAAACTATGAGATGAAAATGAAGCTATCTAAATCTTAACAGCATAACAATGTATTTTCAATATGAGATGAAGGCTTATTTGCTCTCAAAAATGCCTCCTATTTATAGAAGAATGAGGAGAGAGAGGGGGCACAAGGTGCATTAATGAGTTGAAGAACTCATTAATGGTGTGTAAGAGCAATAAATGCCTTGGGCATTTAATAGGCATGGGGGAGACATGGGCTTAAGGAATATTCATTAATGAGGCATTAATGAGAGCCTTAAAGAAGCATGGGAAGGGTGTAAGAGGTTCGATTGAGAAAATGGACTTGAGAAAGGAATCTTGAGATTCCTTGACTTTCTCAAGTGGGTGGAGTTGTTAATTATTCCTTAATGGAATATGACAACATTAGGAGGTGGGTTAGGATAGAATTAGGATTAGAATTAGATTAGCATGGGGTGAATGGATTGGGATAGATTAGAACCCAGGGTAGAAGTGGTTGAGATAGGTTAGGTTAGGGTTTAGGGGAATATAAATGAAATGAATTAAACTTATTTAATTCATTCAAAAATAGGGTATTAGTTATTTAAACAATTAACTGCTTTTTAATAATCAATAGGACTATAGCTATTTTAATTAAATTAATTAGGCTAAGGGAATGAGTTATTTGCAAGTGAACAATTGATTTAGGGGTTTATTTAATTCCTTTATAATTAAATACTATAGCCATTTTTGAATTTGATTTGATTTAATTGGTTTGAATTGATTTGGATTATATGGTTGTAGTAGTTAATATAATTCAGTGATAAAAATCACCTAGGACATTAAATTTGATTTAAAATGAATTATGCCAAAGTAACATTGTCATCACATAATTGGGGGTATGATTACACTTAGGGAAAATAAGGTTTATAGTCAGAACAGACCAAATCCAGGTGGTTACATTTGCCCCTCTTTGAATTGATGTGCGAGCAACGCATTGATTCACAGAAAGTTTTTTATTTTTGACTTTAGAAAGATTGAGAATTCCGTTCTTGGTTGTTGAACGAAATGTTGATGAGATCAGTCTTGCACTTGATCGAACCAAACTGATAGAATTGAATTTGAACTTGGTTGTCGTACAAAAGTCAATAAAAGATTTTAAAGATACCAATTCTGAACTTGGTTGTTGTCCAAAGATTGATGATACTGATTCTGAACTTGGTCGTCATTCAAAAAGCCAGTATGAAGCTGCTAGGAGCTTAATAAGAATCTTTTAAAATGAGGAAACACAAGATATCCATCTTATGAGAATCAAAGCCTTCTATCCAACAGTTTTGACTTAGTCAAGTAAACTATTATGCCGCTAGTTTGTTTGATAACGAAGTCATTTTAATGTTGTTTCCAGCAAAAATTTAATTGATGATAGTGTGATCATGCCCCCTCGGGAACAAAATCGAAGGAAAAGAATAAAATTCCTTGATTGAAAGAGTGTTTCATGTGTAGGAAGCGGTTAGGGACGGAAAGAATAGAGTAGAAGAAGTGAAAAAGAGGGTGTGTTTAAGAATAAACACATGGTAACCAAGTTAATTACGTGAAAATGTGAGTGGGGAGATTCGATAAAATGATGTCAGACCAAGATTTATGATAAAATGTGCATTTGGACAGATTCTTGGAACAAATGATGCAAATCTGTATTTTTTGAAATTGTCAAAAAAAATGGTATTGTGCTACATAAAACACCTTAGGCACCTTCGATTTGGTTCCTGATTGATCAAAAGGAGAACAAAAATGGAGTTTCAGTTGCCTGGGAGAAGTTTTGAAATGCCTAAATAGCTCAAAAGACCAATATAAGCCTCAAAAAATACCATTTTACTATTCATTTTCACTTTTACCCATAGTAATTATGAGAGCTCTATAGAGAATATGGTGGTCCTTGTGAGGAAGCATTATTTCAAGATGAGCCATCAACATCAGTGCCCGACTGACTACCCACCTCCAGTAAGAGTTCGTAAAAATACCTCGTGAATTTTGCAAATTTGAATTTCATGCATTTTTGTAGCTTGTATAGCCCTTTTAATTTTGGGTCACATTCGGGATTCCAGATCGTACCCTGTCAAACCCGCATCGCATCCAGTATTTCCCAGATCGCGTCCTGTTCTTCCAGTTTTTGGCATCGCATCCAAGATACTCTAGATCACATCTAGTTGCTCTATTTTAGGCTTAGTTTTGGGTTAAGATTTTAGTGTGGTTGCACCCTGCCAATTTAGGATCATACCCCACGTTCTGGATCACATCCTGATTTTCCTGGATCGCATCTAGTATGCTGAATCGCATCCTGTGTTTCCAGGATCGCATCTGGTAAAAGAGATCGCATCCTAATTTCCAGAATCAAATCTCATGTTGGACTTAGGAACTTTAGTCATTTTGATCTATTTGTGTGTTGCGGACCTTGAATTAATTAGCTGATAAGGAGTCTGCATCTGTTTTGTTGATAGAATACTGATTTATCTTTGTATGTGTCAAAAATAGGCATATTTTGAGGTAGTTACTTTGAGAGGCACATATCCAGGTCCTGTACTTGCCTTGTCTGGATTATTATCAGCTGATGAGCATGCCATAGTAGTCCATTGCAGATTAGAGTCTTTGATAGGTTTACCTGAGATAGGAGTAAATCAAGGGTTGTTGACTACTCTTGCCGAGAGATGGTACTTAGAGCACAACACCTTCCATCTCCCAATCGGGGAGATTACAGTTACTCCTGAGGATGTATGGCGGATACTGCATGCTCTGATTATTGGTTAGGAGGTGCGCTTAGAGGTGACATCTGTCATGGCGATTGGAGCAGCTCGTCGATATTTTTAGGACAACACCATTGATCGTAGGTACCTTTCATGGGACTATATGGTCAATCATTATGATCAATTATCTGTGTATTTAGCAGGTTTGATAGGTGGCATCTTGATGCCCAGCAGAGGTCAGCATGGATTTTTGGTTAGATGGGTGGACATGCTGGAGCATATTGTCATCCATAGAAGGAGATTTTCATGGGGCAGTTGCATCTTAGCCCACATGTACTGAGAGTTGCACGAGATCGTATATCATTATACTCAGAGCATGACTATAGGCATATTGATTCTTCAGATCTAGGCCTGGGAGCACATCCCTATTACATGACCAATAGTAGATAGATAGCGGGCCCCAGAGAAGGTGTATATATGTATGTAGGTCATATTTAGCAGCCACATCTGGGAAAGGTAGAGTACTGGAGATTACTCTTTGATGATATGACTGAGGTCATCTAGCGACCATATTTAGATTCTGAGGAGTGGACCTTTGATGCCTGTCAGGTGCCATATTTATTCCAGAGTAGGTATCTTATTAGATGGACCAGATATGTTGTAGAGCGGTTCATGGTTTCCCGAGTTCCAAGATAGTATGACCGATGATAGGGCAGGACTCAAGATATTATTGTATATGCTCAGCTATGAGATGCTATACCATTGTGGGGTGCTCAGTTGATTTATGAGACTGCCGATCAAGAGATTTGTGATATGATTGGAGTAGATTGGGATCTCTGCCTGGATGTTGCATATGTAGGCTGTTCATATGGTTATACTATAGAGATGCTTCAGCATCCATTTCCTGGTTTCACTATACTAGAGGAGGTCATTCCTCGCATAGAGGAGCCACTAGATTATGATCCTGATGATCATCCTGCTAGAGGGAGAGGAGGAGCGTAGAGAGATAGGGGCGGTGGCTGACATGGAGGGAGATATGGTGGCAAAGATGGAGGCAGGGATGGGAGATGTCCTCCTCTAGATGAGGCGGATGATGGTGGAGATGATAGGGGTGGTGGCGCAATGGGTGGCCATGCAGGTGTTGTCAGTGGGAGTGGAGAGGGTCGATGCACTTGATTTAGATTTGTGGCTCCCCAGTTAGATCCAGGTCCATTATTGATAGGAGAGCACCAAAGGTAGAGGTAGTAGCAGAGAAAACCAGATAGAGGACAAGATAGATCACAAGATAGGCCATTGGCATAGGATTCAGGTAGGGGATCTGGCAGGGATGGTGACACTCTTTCACAGTGCGAGTAGGAGAGACAACAGCTGAGGGCACAGATCATAGCTCTAGAGGTGAGAGCCACAACAACAGAGTCTAGAATTTCCATATCAGATGCCTTTCTTGTAGATAGGGATAGGCAAATGGAGAGGCTTTGAGAAGAGAAAGACATACAGGCCCGCATAGCCACACATCAGGGACAGAGGACCACTTACTAATATGCTCTTTATCATGTGGCAGTGCTGGAGGGGCAGAGAGCGGTGCCATTTTCATGATTGGCCCAGCAGTTATAGGGGGCCATGCCTCCTCCACCTCCATTTGTACCTCCTCCTCCTCCTCCAGATCGGGGAGAGTGGGGAAGCCAAAGCTAAGATAGTCTGCCTCATTTTGTATATCTGAGTTTATATTGTATATCTGGATGCTGCTGAGATCTTCTTTTTGTAAATGATACATACACACATATATATCTGATTCATTCTAATTCCTCGATATGCTAATACTCTTTATGCCATATTTTGTTTGATTTGTACCATGTTTGGACACATATATGCATCTTCTGATCCTGATATGTCTTATGATTGTCTTTTTGCTTTGATAGAGTTATTTCCACATGTGATGATATCTTGGTCTCTTGATGAGTTATCACTGATATAAATATGTTTCAAATGTGAATATGAAAATGTATTTTTTTGAGATTGTTTGTATGCAATGTAGAATGTATGGATGCACTGCAGGATGTAAAAGTAAAAATGCAATACATGGATGCTTTGTTTTTGTATTTTCCTGCTAATTCTTTTTATGCAATGCAAAATGTATGCTATGGATATGCAACGATATATATATCAGTAATATGGATGGATGTAATGAACTTGGTTTTTTAGAAGAAGAAGAGAGATAGAAATCACTTTTGAGCATAAATCCCCAAATGTTCTTATTTCCTTCAAAATGCATCATACAACCTTTAAATGCAACTATATGCAGACTCTTAGGACTTGTCACTGATTAGCAAATATTGCAACATTTTTATCATCATTGGGCACTTTTCGGAATGAATATCACATAATAGTACAAAAATCACTAATACCCACTTATATTATGAAAGTATGAATACTAAGATTATTTGGAATGTCAGAAATAGACTTAGGCATCTAGGAATAGAAGCCAGGATAACAAAATAGTCACCTTCCTTTTATTATATCAGAATCTCTCTAAAGCAAGATATTGAACCCGCAATGACCTTGAAAATTCATATCCTTGGGTACATTATGCCTCATATACCTTAGTGAGAATCTAAATAAGAAAATAGACAAGGAAATTGTTCCAACCTCACCGTAGTTTACACATAAAAAAGAACGAGATATATGCGGCTATCCACCCATAGTGGAAGCTCTTACCATAAACATACAAGTTAGGTGAAATTTATAGGTTCATTTAAAACAAACACCATACACAGAAAACCAAGAAAATGTTATGCCCCCTATCCTTGTGACTCTTTGTCTTTGTGCAGATGTCATGGAGTAACTCAGAAGGTATAACAACATCAATCAAGAATCAATAAAAATTCATAACTACTTATATGCCCCTAGTTTAAACATCATCAGGACATAAA
The DNA here is from genome assembly GCA_018584345.1 of Thuja plicata. NCBI lineage: Eukaryota > Viridiplantae > Streptophyta > Pinopsida > Cupressales > Cupressaceae > Thuja > Thuja plicata. The sequence goes on along the minus strand of MU226272.1, from coordinate 220,986 downwards.
AGAGTTATGATCAAGCCAAGACCAAACTGTGTTTAAGTAATACTATTGATTCATTTTTCAAGCACAGTATAGATTCATCAATCAAAAAGTTTGGAATTCAAGAAAATATGGTGTCCATTCATCTATATACAATCTTGTCACTGTTTAGAATCCAATGGAGGTCTTAGGAACACCATTCATGTTAGTGCAATCTTTGTGTCATCCTTGTTTCGTGAACGTGATAGTGGTAGTGAAAGTATCAAAAAGCATCATATCACCAGACAAACCATCCTATGAAGACTTAGCAGATGCAACCTATCAGACTGAAAAAGATGCCCCTAGTGTAGAATGACTTGTTCCCTAGAACCGAAAAGATAGACAAATCCCAAGCAAGGATAAGATAGTCGTAAGGAAACAAAGTCTGAATTTTAGCACAGGTAAAATTATGAAGGCTCAATATTAGTAGTGCCTTGATAGATGGAGTGCAGAACACAAGTGACACCTGATTGCCAGGTTTTCACCACTTGGCAAGATCTTTTCTTTCTTTTTGCTACCAAGATGCCTATTTTACCAGGTTCTCATCAAGGCACTTTTCTCTATTTCAATTTTTTTTTTCCATTTTTGATTTTTTGAATGTTTTTGTAGTATCAAGGCACCTGTTTACCAAGTTTTCACCAAGGATACCCTTTCTTCAAGACTTTTTCCATTATTTCTAGATTTCATCAGGATCAATTTTCTGAATGTTTTTGGTACTTTCTGAAAAATGTTTTGTTGTACAGGCTCTACTAGCCGAACATCAAGCGTAGAACCGCTTCAAATGTAGAGTATTGATAGGATCTGGAAGAATGTCCCCCTCAGGTGTAGCCAGTTGATAAGCTCTTGTCCCAAAAGTAGAAGTGATAACATAAGGTCCTAGCCAGTTAGGTTCAAATTTTCCTTTCTTCTCTCTATTAGTCTGGTTCTTAGGATTCTCCTTTAGGACAAGATCTCCTACTTCAAATTTTTGTGGTTTAACCTTTTTGTTGTACCCTTTGGAAATGTGTGCTTGGTATACCATCAGATGGTCAAACGTCAGTTGTCTGCGCTCATCTAGGAGGTCTAAAGAATTCACCCTATTAATGTGGTACTGCTCATTAGTAATGAGACCTTGTAAAGATAATTGTAAAGATGAGATTTCAACCACAATAGGTAGTACTGCCTCAGTGCTATAGACTAGGGAAAATGGCGTGGCTCTAGTTGGTGTTCTGATGCTTGTTCTGTAGGCCCATAGTGCCGGATTAAGTTGTAGATGCTAGTCTCTGCCAGACTTACTTACAGTTCGGTGTAGGATTTTGAGAATATTCTTATTGGCTTCCTCAGCTTGTCCATTACCTTGAGGGTAATAGATTGAGGAGCAATGTTGAGTGATATGGAACTATTCACAAAGGTCATCAATGTCTTGATTTTTAAATTGGCCCCCATTATCTGTGATAATTGAAGAGGGTATCCCATATCTACAAATAATGTAGTTCTGAATGAACATAGCCACCTGTTTTCCAGTGGCTTTGATTAGGAGCACGGCCTCGACCCACTTTGTGAAATAATCAGTGGCTGTAATGATGAATTTGTGTCCATTTGAAGAATTGGGATATATTTGTCCAACCAAGTCAAAGGCCCATTACTGAAATGGAAAATGTGTAATGAAAGGTATAAGGTCTTTGACAGGAGCATGGATGAGATTTCCATGTGTCTGGCATTTATGACATGTTTTTGAGAATTCAATAGCATCTTTTACCATCGTAGGCCAGTAATAGCCTACTCTGAGTAGTTTCTTAGCTAATGAAAATCCATTTGAGTGTGATCCACATACACCTTCATGGACTTCCTTTAGTGCTAGATCAGACTCTTCGAGATACAAACACCTAAGAAGTGTACCGTCAAGACCTCATTGATATAGGTTATTAGTTATGAGGACATAACGCGATACTTTCCTAATCAGGGCTCTCTTCTCATTTCAGGATAGATCATTGGGAATAGTTTGGTTAGTTAGGTAAGCAATGATCTTAGTATACCGAGATTGGTCTGGGGTGTTCAAAGCACAAATTACTTGGTATTCAGTGGTATCAAAGGTAGGATAGGAGAGTTCTTCCACCAAGAATTCATAGCGGAATTGATGTTCTTCCATTTGTAACATGGATGACAATGTAGCCATAGCATTTGTAGCTTTGTTCTCTGTTCTTGGTATCTGCTAGAATGTGATGAAAACAAAATACTTCTTTAAGTCATCAACCAGTTGCTTGTAGGGCATCAACTTTTCATCTTTTGTCTGATAGTCTCCATTGAATTGACTTATAATGAGTTGAGTGTCACCATACATGTGTAACTCTATGATCTTCCATTCCATGGTGAGCTTAAGAGAATTTACCATTGCCTCATATTCTAAAATGTTGTTTGTGCATGGGAACATCAATTTGTAAGACGTGGGTATCTTGTAACCCTAAGGAGTTATAAAGAGAACTCCTGCCCCAGAGCCTTGTTGTGTGAAAGAACCATCAAAGTACATCTTCCATGGGTACTCAGTTAGATGCATAATTGTTTCATCAGGGAATTTGATCTTTGGAGGTTCATCATCTTGAAGCGGTGAATCATCTAGTTGACCAGTGAGGACTTGTCCTTTAATAGCTCTTCGGTCTACATACTCAATGTCAAATTCACTTAGAATGAGGACCCATTTTTCCAGACGTCTTGTTAATGTTGTTTTTCTCAAAAGGTATTTTAGAGGATCAATCTTAGCAATAAGCCTTACTATATGAGAGAGAACGTAGTGTCTTAATTTTTGTGATGTGAAGACGATCGCTAAGCATTCCTACTCAATAATGTTGTAATTGATCTCATAGGAGACTAGTGTTCTACTAATATAGTAGATAGCCCTTTCTTTCTTTGTTTCATCCTCTTGTGCTAGTAATACTCCTAAGGATGTAGTTGTAGCTGAAATGTATAGGAGTAAGGGCTTTCCATGAATAGGTGCCATAAGAATAGGAGGAGTAGCCAAGTATCCTTTCAATTCTCTGAATTTGGCCTCACAGTGTTCATCCCATTTGAAAGTGACCTCTTTGTGTAGTAACTTGGTAAAAGGTTGTGCTTTATCTGTAAGTTGTGACATGAACCTCCTGATTGACTAGAGTCTCCCTTGTAGTGTCCTCATTTGACTGATGTTGTATGGAGGAGCCATTTCTAGTATAGCCTTAACTTTAGCGGGGTCTACCTCAATTACTTTCACTAAGGAAATGAACCCTAGGAGCTTCCCTGATTGGACCCCAAAGGCACACTTCTTTGGGTTGAGCCTGAGTTGGAACTGCTCCATATGATCCAATATCTTTCTTAAGTCATCAATGTGAGTACCTCTTTCTTTGGATTTGGCCAATGTGTCATCCACGTAGTCCTCCATGTTCTTGTGCATCATGTCATGGAATATAGTTGTCATGGATCTTTGATATGTTGCACCAAAATTCTTTAACCCAAATGGCATGATGTTCCAGAAAAAGGTGCCCCATGCACATGTGAATGCAAGTTTCTCTTGATCCTCAGGGGCAATTTTGATTTGATTATAGCCTGAGAATCCATCCATTAATGAATACATCTGGAAGCCTGATGTGAGGTCTATGATCATGTCAATATTAGGTAGTGGGAAGTCATCCTTCAGACATGCTTTGTTTAAGTCTCTGAAGTCCATACAGATCCTGATAGATTCATTGGATTTAGACACAGGGACTACATTGGAGATCCATCCTGTGTAGGCAATGACTCTGGTAAATCTGTCTTTCAACAATTTCTCTAGCTCTTCTTTTACCAATAATGCAACATGAGGATGCATCTTTCTAAGTCTTTGTTTCATGGTCTTGATCTCGGGAGCTATAGATAAGTGGTGCATGATTAGATTAGGATCTAGCCTAGGCATATCTGTATAAGACCATGCGAAGTTGATCTTCTTTTCCTTCAGGAACTTTCTAAACTATGTCTTCTCTTCTTCTGACAAAGATTGTGCAAGGTGTACTACTTGAGGATTATCAATGGTGCCCAAATTTAATGGCTATGTTGGTTCAATCAACACTGAAGACCTTTCCCAAAAGTGTTTGGGGAGGATATCAAGAGTCTCATCCTTTGATGCCTCTGAGAGGTTTTCACCATCAGATGCGTATTTTCTCTTTACTATTTTAGGATCTGATACTACCACCAAGTGGTTTTCACCATCAGTCCTCTTTTTCTTTTTGACTGAGAAACCTAATATCCTCATGTGACATGTTCTCACTCCTTGCATTGGTGGAAGAAGGGTAAGGTTCACAAGCATTGAGATAGAAAGCTAGGGTATAGTCATTGGAAAAGTCAAGTATAGGCATAGGATCTGTGGTAGTCCAATCAACGAGGTCTGGGTGTATCAAAGACAAGGAATCAGACTCTGGGAAGGACAACATCACGTTAGCATCAAGACCATTAACCGACATGACATGTTCCTTTAAGTTAATTTATTCAATGTTTAGATCAATAAGAGTTAGATCGTCATTAAAAGGGTCACTGTTAGTCATATGTGGATCAAACTCTAGTGACTCGTTAGTAGAACTATTATCTTCATCTCTCCATAAAAGGAGGCTTCTTGCTTGTAGCCTCTGAAATTCTTCTAGACTTATGAGGACACCAGTCTCTTCATCAATTATTGGGGAAAGGAACTCTTCTTCTACTTCATGATTATCAGTGTCATTGGGAGTAGTGTTAGACTATTCATGATGAGCTGAGGGAGCCACAAACATGTGAATTGTATCTATTCCAATATCTTCAGTGGTGATAGATAGCTCATCCCATTCATAATCATGAGAGTCAATGACCTCATTATTGGATCTGTTTAAGTATTCAGCAATAGTTATTTGATGTACCTAGTTAGCTACCTATGGATCAAAGTGTGTTAGATTAAGGAAATGTGAAACCATGACCAATTGCCCCCAGTTAGGATGTAAATCCTATTGTCGAGGTGTGCTTTCCGTAACTATTTCTATCAAGGGCATTTCTAAATTATCTGTTGTTGAGTCTCCTACCTCTTGAATGGGAGGTTGTGCTAACAAAGGGGTGTGAAGATCTTGTGGTATCTCAAAGCTAGGTACATAGAGTTCTCCTTGATAGTTGAGATTCTCTATGCTAACATGTAATAACCTTTCATAGGAGCACTGCTCTAGTTCGTCTATTTTGTCACTTCCTTTGTCTGAGGTTGGACTGTCTTTTGAAGTAGGTTTATCAGTTTTAGTATTAAAACCCAGTCCTATTTTGTCTCTAGTATTCTGGAACTCCATGGGTATAGGCTTAGTAAGCCCTCATCCTATGTTGTTTAGAGGTCCCTTTCCTTTGTATCCCATCTATTTGAGGAAATCATATCCCTTGCCATACTGTTCTAGGGATATCTCTATATGTTTGACCTCAGCTTCCATCGATTCTCCTTTGTAAAGCTAGTCCAAGACTACTTGTTCTTCTATGTTATCTGAAAAAGATGTGGATGCCTTTATCATGCCAGTTGCTTTGTGTACTTTTTGCTCCTTGGATGCAGTAGGTGTGAATGTTGAGGAAGATTTTCCATAGGATCTTGGTGACACTGGAATTTCTGTCAGTGATGGAGTCAAGTCCAGCTTGTACTCTCCCATACCTGTTTCTTCAAGTTTTAGGGTTTTGCCAAAACTCTTCATAACCATGTCCTTGGTAGTTTTAGGAGAAATTGTATCCATAGCCTCCTTGTTATGATGGATCATAATGCCTACTTTGATATTATTACAAGTATAGTTAGCATCTACAAGAATCATTACTTCCACCCCATTATGTGGGAAATTTATACACTGGTGGTAAGTGGATGGCACAACTTGCATTTAGTGAATCCATGGTCTCCCCAACAGGATATTGTAGGTCAGGGGTAGATCCAAAACTTGACAAATGACATTCCTTTCAATTGGTCTGACTCTGATAGGCAAAACAATAAGACCTTTGGAGGATCTTTCTTCCTCATCATAAGCTTTGATAGTTATTTTTCTTTGGGAGTCAATTGTCTTTTTTGAGAGACCCAGTCTCTTGATTAGATCAAGGGTACATATATTTAATCATGCGCCTCCATCTATCAACATGCATCTAACACAGGATTTATGAATAAGGACTTCGATATGGAGGGGTTGATTATGTGGATGTGTCAATGACTTATCATACTCTTTAGAAAAGGAGAGGTAATGTGGCACTAAGATGTGATTGACCATCACTTGGAATATGTCTATTTCAATATCCTTTGGGACGTTAGAAGAATGTAGAGCTTGTTCTAGGATTTCCCTATGCACTGTGGATATTTTGAGAAACTCAATGATGGAAATTTTGGTAGAGGTTCGTTGAAATTGATCTACCAAGTCATATTTTTCTCCAGGAATAGTAACCACATGTTTTTTCTGCTGGTTTGGGGATAGTAATGGTGGGAATCTTGGATGTTGATGCTAGTTTTGGGGGTCCTTTGATTGTGACCTGGGCTTGGCTCCATGCTATGACATTTGAGTGATATGAAAAACCTTTGACTGTGACCATATTAATTGATTCAGTCTTAATGTTTAGCATATTGATCACATTGTCATTATTGGAATAGGTATAGTTCACTTCATTACTCTTCCCTTTATACATTTCTCCTTTGTTGTAATTAGGAAATGGTTTATTGAATGTCGTATGATCCTCATTGGTAGTGTGTCTGTCCACTTTGATCTTACTACCTTCAATGAGTTCTTGAATGACATGTTTAAGTTTAAGGCAATTATTAGTCTTGTGTCCTTTGTTCTTGTGAAAGACATAGTAGGAATTATCATCCAACCACCTTGGTTTAACTGCTGGTTCCCATGGTTTGGAATCAGGAGTTGTGAGAACTTTGTTATCCAATAGAGTCTTCAAAATGGTTTCAAGAGGTTCTCCCAAAGGAGTAAATGTTCTTTGAGGTTTTGAAGTCCATGACCGTCCTTTACCATTATCATTGTTTGTTTTGGGTATGGGGGTCGTGACCTTGGCGTCTTTGCTTGCCTACATGCTATTAGTCAGATTGAACACCTTGGGTTTAGGGTTAATGTTAGAGGTGTCAACTACTCCATCATTGAAAACATTATTTTTTTTTCTTCCACCATTTAGGCTTGGAGTTGGAATCATTGGTTTTGTTTTCATTTTGAAAGGTGATCTCCCCCCTTTTGACAATGAATTCCTCGATACGGAGGGCATTCTTAATCATTCTATCAAAGCTTGGTGAGTCTTGCATTTGTAATGCGTAGTTTAATTCATGCACTAGGTTATTAACAAAGATCTCCATCTTCTCTAATTCGGGAATGGCCCTTGAATATCGTGCAAAATTCTTTCTCCATCTTTGTAGGAAGTGTGTAAATGATTCACCAGTCTTCTATTTAGTAGTACATAGGTCCATCATAGTCACATCATGTTGGATGTTGTAGGAGTAATGTTGGATAAAGTGTTGAATTAGCTCCTCAAATTTTTTGACCTTAGGGTTCAGCTTTGAGAACCACTCCAAAGCATTACCTCCTAGACTTCTTGGAAATAGTCACATGAGGTATGTAAGTTCGAGCATATATTCTATACTCAAAGCACAGAATTCCCTTACATGATCATGTGGGTTAGTTTCTCCTGTGTACTTGTCATACTTTGGTCTTTCCGTATTAGGAGGAAATGAGATCATAGTAATACTTTTATCAAAGGGGAATGGACAAATGGAGTCCAAAGAGTATGGTGATTTCAGTTTAGCTTTCTCTTGTTTGAGATTTGAAAGCTCTGTTTGCATCAATGTTTGCTGTTTGGCAAGAATAGATATAGGAGTTGGTACCTCCTTTTCTTTGAGTTGTTCCACAACATAGTCCTTAAGTAATTTGACACCCATGGAGGCTAGATGGAGGAAGTATTTCTCTTTATCCTTGTCAATCATCTTTTCCATTATTTTATGGAATCTCTTGCTCTGTTTGAATTTCAGACTCAAATAAAGGACAGTCGAATGTGGGTTCTTCTTCCTCATTTGTATCTTTGAGCTTTTGGTGTTTTCCATTGTTATATTCCTTAAAAGCCTCACTCCATCTGTGAGTGTCGCTATCCATTTGTGGAGAGTCTAAATCAAGTAGGGAACTACAAGATGTTTCCCATTAAAAGTGTGGTGTTTTAGGAGGCACTTTCGATCCTTTAGATGTGTACTTGTTGCATTTGGTGTTTTAAGAGGCACTTTTGATCCTTTATATGTGCACTTGTTGCATTTTGTGTTAACCATGAAGTTGTGTCTCAACTTTCGTCAATGTTTCCCAAGAGTGTCAGGTAGGGTCTCAAACCGTTCAAGTGAGTGTGTCTAGGTGGAGGTATCGTTTGAGTTTTGGTAGAAGTAAATGATTCCAGCATCAGAGGGTTAGAATTCCCTGATAGTGAGTTGGGAATCAAGTATTTGTAAGAAGCGGATAGACCACACATATTGAGACAGATTATGAGAAACCAACAGGACATGCAAGGTGGACATCTGAAAAAGTATTTTGAAATAATGAGAGGGAAACCAAAAAAGATAACAGGGATAGACTAAAAAGCCAAAAGGGTATCCAAATCATCTAAGACTTTCTAAGAAATTATCTTTCAAGTGCCCACTATCCTAGATGCGAGCCTAGAAATATTGGATGCGATCTACTGACAACCCTAGATGCGAGCTTAAATACTAGATGCGACAGTGTGCTAACTAAATGCAAGCCAGTGATACCAAATGGAGCCTAAATACTGCATGTGATTTGGAAAATCTAGGATATGATTTTATGATGGCTTTATTAGTTTTAATCAATTCTAAAAAGTTTGTTTTGAGAATACGCAAAGTTTGTCTAATTGCAGTTTGATTTCTGAGACCCATCAGTGAGTGAAAAACACATGCGTTGATCCAGGATTGAATGCTATTATTTTTTTGAAGATGTTATCTTTTTAATGTTTTTTTCAAACACGTCAAACAAATTTGCATTATTAGGAGGGTGAAACAGACACACATCTTTTTCCTATTTTCTAGGTGGAGGATGAAAATATTTGCTCGTTGACTTAGGCATACACTCAAATGCTAATCAGAATACATCCATCACCAAGCATGCAATGGCTCCAGTCATGATGTTGTATTAGATGACTCCAAACACAAGTGAGGGCATGATATGATGAGTGTCTTGGGGCAATTAATTTTTTCCTTGCACAAAGATTATCACCCTTTCAGGGGTGAATCAGGAATTCTTTCAGTTGAAATAGTTGTCTATTATTAGGCAATCCATTCGAAATCATCCCCCATAGAATTTTACAAGGAAAAATTGAGGCGTATAGCCCTATGAGTACCTAAATATGTGTAGTCTCACAAGCAAGATTCAAGCGGCTCTACTCTACACATACCCAAGCATGTTTAAGGAATGATGTCGGAATTCCATGAACAAAACTGGCTCTGTCTTTCGAGGCTTTAGCCTACGAGGAAGTAATTATTTATAGTGAGTTGGAAGGGTTGGCATAAAACCTATCCTCACTTGGGTCGTTCCCAAGATATTTTTTCCTCAACTGGTAGGCCCTCTACTATTAAATATGCGTACAAAGGATTGGCGAGCGTAGGACGTCTAGATTTCTGATTCTTCCAAAGAAGAAGAGCACACTCTCCTAATCCATGCCGTTTTATCCCAAAATAAAGTCAAGCAAATAGTTCATTCCCTCAAGCAATGTTGTGCTTGATTTAGATGTTCCTATTTTAATGAAAACAAGATGCTTGAAAATAGATTTTCCTTATTCATTTAACCGTAATATTTAATGTGTAGCTTGTTCAATTTTTGATCCAAAATTAGACAATGAAGCTTGTTCAATTTGACCACAATATTAAGTGCTTTTTTTTTGTTCGATTATTGATCCAAAAGAAATTATACGATGAGATTTTTCTTGTTCAGTTAACTCCAAATTCCTCTCAACTCTTAAACTGATGTATGAGTTTTTGATTTTCCTCAAGAGGAAAAGATCATAGTCCTCTAGTCAGTTTATTAGAAGATTAGAAAATGTATCTTAGTGTTTAAATCATGTAAAAATAGAGGTCTAGATGGGGTTTGACAACTTGAAAAACTGAGTTAGTTTTCTTTGTTGCAACTCCCATGAAAAACCTTCAATATCAACTTGGAAACTATTGTTAGGCTATAAAAAATGTCAAAAACACAACTGGTCAAGAAGTTAGGGTTAGGAAAATGAGTATGAAAATTTTCTAAACAAATGTGAGCTTAAAATAAATGAATGCGATACCTTTTACCAGATGTGACCCCTTTCCCCAGATGCAACAGTATGTTCACCAGATGCGAGCTCAAACCAGAAATGATCCTAGAAACCTTGGATGCGAGCCTCATTTTCTGCAGTGTGACAACGTTTCCCAGATGTGATTCCTTGTCACTAAAAATGATCCTGGACCTAAAAATTGGGCAGATAGATTAGTGGAAAATGATGTCAAAATGAGGTCAAATCTCAATTTGAGCCCCACGGTGGGCACGAGAAATGTGTGTGATTTTTTTACCTACTTAAGAAAGACACAACACTTCAATAGATCATTGCATTAGCTAAAAAGAGGTAAGATGAGCATATAAAACCAACTAATATCGACCTATTACTTTCTAACTAAGAAGAGTGTGATTAATAACATAATAGCCCTCAGATTATGCTACTATTAGTGACATATACGACTTATCATGAAAGATTTGAATTAAAAAAAGCTATTTAATCAATAAGCAATACATTCTAGCTCTAAAAATGGACATTATAACAATGCATGGTAATGAAACTATGAGATGAAAATGAAGCTATCTAAATCTTAACAGCATAACAATGTATTTTCAATATGAGATGAAGGCTTATTTTCTCTCAAAAATGCCTCCTATTTATAGAAGAATGAGGAGAGAGGGGGGGACAAGGTGCATTAATGAGTTGAAGAAATCATTAATGGTGTGTAAAAGCAATAAATGCCTTGGAAATTTAATAGGCATGGGGGAGCCATGGGCTTAAAGAATCTTCATTAATGAGGTATTAATGAGAGCCTTAAAGAAGCATGGGAAGGGTGTAAGAGGATGGCTTGAGAAAATGGACTTGAGAAAGGAATCTTGAGATTCCTTGACTTTCTCAAGTGGGTGGAGTTGTTAATTATTCCTTAATGGAATGTGACAACATTAGGAGGTGGGTTAGGATAGAATTAGGATTAGAATTAGATTAGCATGGGGTGAATGGGTTGGGATAGACTAGAACCTAGGGTAGAAGTGGTTGAGATAGGTTAGGTTAGGGTTTAGGGGAATATAAATGAAATGAATTAAACTTATTTAATTCATTCAAAAACAAGGTATTAATTATTTAAACAATTAATTGCTTTTTAATAATCAATAGGACTATAGCCATTTTAATTAAATTAATTAGGCTAGGGTAATGGGTTATTTGCAAGTGAATAATTGATTTAGGGGTTTATTTAATTTCTTTATAATTAAATACTATAGCCATTTTTGAATTTGATTTGATTTAATTGGTTTGAATTGATTTGGATTATATGGCTGTAGTAGTTAATATAATTCAGTGATAAAAATCACCTAGGACATTAAATTTGATTTAAAATGAATTATGCCAAAGTAACATTGTCATGACATAACTGGGGGTATGATCACACTTAGGGAAAATAGGGTCTATAGTCAGAATAGACCAAATCCAGGTGGTTACAGAAGGTTATAGCCTTCATCATTTAAGCAGTGTGCTATTGGACAGTGTGTCCTCACCCCTAACAGGGTTATTTGTAAAAGACTCCTAACAGGGTCCGACCCTTGACTAGGTCACTGTACTTATTGCATTATAAAGATCAACTCCTAACAAGGTTGTAAGATCTTCTAATAGGGATAATTATACTCTAGTGCAGTTCTTTTTGGGTGCTAATTCCCACCAGGGCTTTTACCTATTTTGGTTTCCCCATAACCAAAATTGTGGTGTTCTATTCTGTGTTATCTTGTTATATGTATGCTTAATATTATTTTGTACTTAATTAGATAAAATAATTGAAACTAGTAGATAACTGATTCACCCCCCCTCTCAGTTATCTCTTGGTACTAATCCTAACAATTGGTATCAGAGAAAAGTATCTTGGAGAGAAAACCTAACAACTTAAGGTAGATCAAATGGCATACTTTAGAAAAGAGAGTCCTAAGTTTGATGGAGAGAATTATCCTGATTGGAAGAACAAAATGATAACACACCTACATTGCATTGGTTTTGAGATCTATGAGGTTGCTACTCATGCAATTGATGTTCCTACTTTGAAAGATCTTGCAGAAGAAGATTCTACTATTAAACAAAAGGAAGTATTCACCCAAAATGCAATTGCCAAAGAAGCCCTAATAAGTGCCTTATCTGATAGTGAATTTTCTGAGATTAAGAAGGCAATTAAAGCCTATTCAATATGGAAGTACCTAGAAGACATGTTTGAAGAAGACATCCAAGAAAAGAATGCACGTACAAAGACAAGGAAGAAGAGATACAACAATTTAGAGATGCTACCTGAAGAAAACATCAGAGCTTACAATCAGAGGATTAATGAAGTAGTTTCAGGAATCAGAAACAATGGTGGAGAAATTTTAGAGGAAGGCATAATGGAAAAATTGATGACTACATTGACAACAGATTATGAGAGAAAGATAAACATCTTGGATGAGACTATGCAATTTTGAAAAGAATTCAAAAGAGAAACCTTGATCGACAAAATTTTAGAATTTGAGATATCAAGATTGAAGAAAAAACCTAAAATTGAAATATCCTTCAAAGCCTTAGTCCATGGTAACACTAGTAAATTTTAGCCCTATTTTTGACAATGATTTGTCACAATTTAGAGAGCAATTGGTCTATAAAATGACGACTACTGTCGTCGGTCTTTTTTGCGTCAATTTTATGTCACACTAAATCGTCGTCGGTATTTTGACACTAATAGGGTGGATTTATCGATGGAAGATGCATTGAAATATTTGGTCCAGCCTAGACCCTGTTTTCTACCGAGGTGACCAACATCAGTCTAAATGTCGACAAACTCTGCTCTATGAAGGCATTGAGACTATAGCATCCGTGTCGAAAAGCTTAGTGTCGTGTGTTGAAATGGCAACGCACAATGGTTGATTATGTTGTTGATTGTATAGCATCAACATCGATATGCGTAGTGTCGTGTGTCACAAGTGTGATGAACAATGGTTGATCATGTCGTTGATTGTATAGCATCGGTGTCGATATGCTGAGTGCCTTGTGTCGAAATTTTGACAGCCTGTGCCAATTTTTTAAATTTTTTTTTATATATTATCATTTTATGAAAATGATTTGAACAAAGAATTTTCATTGTATTGTATATTCACAGCCTCAAGAAAAATCAAACTGACTAAGGAAGCTTCATTTACCTATAGATTTGTGTGCTTGTCTGAGTTTGATACGCAGATCTGCATATCAAACTCAAACAAGCACACAAATCTGTAAGTAAATGTTGATTAAATATTTTATTTTTAATAGTAGTTTAAAAGGCTATTTAAATGTTTTGATGGTTTGATAAGAACAAAATTGGTATTCATCACAATGGCGCGTTTCATCATCACAACTAATCCACCTTAAACAATTGAATATGTTTTCTTGTATTAAATATTCATTAATCAAAATTCGAATAGAAAATGTATACCTTGAGTACTACAATTCACATTAGAATTGATCGATGCCTCCATCGTGCTTAGCCAGTGCAGTATCAATATCGGCAGGTTGCATTCCAATGTAAATAAAATAGATGTAGATTTAGACGACGATATCGCAGAAATCCCTAATTCACAGTCTATCATTTGTTCTATGAAACACTAAATTAGGGATTTCTATGATATCCTCATCTATATCTATAGCTATTGCCTCTATTGTTGCAGGTGCTTTTCCCCTATTTGACATTTATCTTCAGGTGTCCACACTCGTTCTGTTGGTTGTTGCCAGCTTCTCTTTGTTTTGAGAATAGTTTAACATTCTATAAGAAACATAATTGTAGGCATCATGGTCACATTTTTTTGAGACAATGTAATTGATTGGTATACCCAGACGATGGAGAGTAACTTCTGCACCTCCAGATCCAAGTTGTTATCCATCCCGCAGTGTCAACTTGGAATCGGAGGTGCAGAAATTGCTCTCTGTGTAGGTATACAACTCAATTATGTTGTCTCCAAAAAAATTTGACCATGATGCCTACAACTATGTTTCGAGAATAGTTTAATTAACATTCTCTACTTAACAGGGCCAACCACGTGAAGGTGGAAGCTCATCTGGCCCCTCCTAGGAGCCTCTTATGACCCTTTACGACATGTTAAGAGCTCTAAGATGTATTCTTAGAGGTTGTAAACGGTCGTAAAGGGTCATAAGGGGTCCTAGGACACAACAGCTAAGAAACATAAATGTAGGCATCATGGTCACAATGTTTTTGAAATGCAACATAATTGAGTGGTATACCCAGATGATGAAGATCAACTTTTGCTCCTCTGGTTCCAAGTTGACAATGTGAGATCCCAATACCATAGATAAGGAATAAATTTAGAGAGTGGAGGAGGGCCATAACTTGAGGTTCATCCTATATTATTTTGATCATTATGGCCCTCCTCCGCTCTCTAAATTTATTCCTTATCTATGGTCTTTGGATCCCGCGGTGTCAACTTGGAATCGGAGGAGCAGAAGTTGCTCTCCATCGTATGGGTATACAACTCAATTATGTTGTCTCCAAAAAATTGTGACCATGATGCCTACAATTATGTTTCTTAGCTATTGTGAACTAT
>MU226272.1:165468-199096 GCA_018584345.1 Thuja plicata | reverse complement strand
CCATGATGAAAAGGTTTGAAACAAAGATACTGGGGTTTTTATTCATGGTTACATGCTAAACTATCACTCAAAATTGAGTCCAAATCACTCAGAGTTAAGCTTCAAACATGTCTAGTAGACAATACAATGGCTTTTATTTTTCCCTCCAAGTGAATAAACCTTCCTCCCTTGGTTGAATTTGATGAGTCTTGGCAGAGTGTTAAACCTGTTGAAAATGTGAATCTAGTTCATAGTATAAATCATTCAGAGCCAATGGACATGGACTGAAATTTACATCTTCTCATATGAAACATTTTTGTCTTGTGTAAGTTGCAGAATAGACTCTGGATTTTGGTCTTCAAATTTTTGTTGGTGGTATCTGCAAAGTATCAGGCTTATACAGGGTTCGATGATCAATATGTCAGGTGACTATAGGATCATGGATTTTAGGAATTGCAATACTTTTGTCCATTTCTTGATGCCATTGATAATCTTTTTTGAACTTGCAATGTGCTTCACAGATTAATATCCAAACAATTATTTTGCTATGGGCCAACACGATGATACATTTTCTTTGATATCAAGAAGAACTATGCTTACTCACCTCTAATGTTTCTTACAGAATGCTATTTACAAAGTTTCTCACACAATGAAATTTTCAATAAGATAAAACCCTCCGATATTACAAGAGCTTCAAATACAAAGATACAAGGCTACATTTTAGGTATTCATCACTCTCTTGCAATAACAGAGGTAATTTTTTTAGCCATAGAAGATACAGAAGGTACCCAGAAAGGAAACATAAATAGAATGTATGCAACCGTCTCAAGAAGCCCTGGGGTTTCGAAAGGACACCAAATCCATACATAAAGGTTTTAGGTTTTATATATTTGAATAAATTTTGCAAATAAAAATGCCATGACTATGAAATGACAACATTGAATTCAATCCAAATTTCTTGCAAAAGAACTTTCAAGAAGCTCCCACAAAAAAAAAATTAATAGCGAACCCTTGGCAGAAAGGATTAATAGTTACATAGAGAAAAGATTCAAAGACTACATCAGATCCATTCAAAATCTGTAGAGAACCTCTATGATAACAGTAATTTTACAAAGATTAGCAAAAATGGAGTGTGTGCCCCTTACTTGTTGTGCGAAATTGCAGCACACGAACCCGTCTCCTCCCACCAAAAGCACTTCGGCACACAAAATCGATTGCAGGCAATGAAAATTGTGTTTAACACTATTCTTTTTTTTTTCCTATATAATCCTGTGTTTGTCAATATTTCAACATTTCTTCTTAAACCTAATATATGTCGATATTTCAACATTTTCGGGAGCATAAACCAAAAAAAAAGAGTTTTACAAGCCAAATTGGTTTTCCATCGAAAAGTTTGGTCTAAAATATAGGCCTAATGTACTAGTGTAAGAAATATGTGAGCACTTCTAGTAATATTGAGAAAGAAGAAGTGGATAAAGAACTAGAAGAAATCAATTCTATGATCACTAAGAAAGAAAGGAAAGGAAAAGGAAAATATGAAGGACAATTACCATTCAAATGTTTTTCATCTCACAAATTTGGTCATTTTGCATCCAAGTGTCCTACAAGAGTCAAGAAGTTCAGAACATATTACAAGCCTAAATATACAAAGGAATGCTACTATGCTGAAGATGGTGTGACTGATGATGATTCAGGAAAAGATGAAATTGGATTCGTTGCAATTGAAGATATTTAAACTGCACATGTGAAGATTGATGAGAAGTTCATGATTCAAGATAGATACTATGATTATGCACCTATGATTGAAGATGAGCCTAGACCTATCAATAAAGAAACAATTATTGAAGAAATGTTTGACTGTATTGATGTATCATACAATAACCCTGAACCAAGTGAAGAGGAATCACAGATTACAGATGAAAGTATCACACCTAAAATTACAAAATACACATCTAGATACCATTCAAAAGAAGATATCATTGGAGATCAGAGCAGTAAATTTTTGACAAGATCTAAAGAAAAAGGTTCAACCATTGATTAAGAGGTATGTTTACTTTCACAAATTGACCCCTTAAGTGTTGAAGATGCTTGTAATGATTCAGATTGGAAAAATGAAATGCAAGAAGAATTAGATTAGATAATTAAGAATGACACATGGGAATTGGTCCCTAGACCTTGTGACAAAAATGTGATTGGAACTATCAGAAATAAAATAAATGGAGATGGTACAGTGATAAGAAACAAAGCAAGATTGTTATGTAAAGGATATGCGCAGAGAGAAGGAATTGACTACGCTGATAAATTTTTCTCCTGTGAGAAGACTAGAAGCTATTAAATTGTTTTTATCTTATGCAACATTCAAGAACTTTAAAGTATATCAGATGGATGTCAAGTCAGCATTTATGAAAGTTGACTTGAAGGAAGAAGTTTACATAGAAAAACCTGAAGGATTTAATTTATCAGACAAACTAGACATGGTATGCAAACTAAAGAAAGCCCTCTATGGACTCAAACAAGCCCCAAGAGCATGGTTTGAGATACTTGATGGCTACTTGACAAAGATAGGATTCAAGAAGGGAGCAAAAAATTGTAACTTGTTCATAACAGAGACACCTAAAGGATTATTACTTGTTTAATCTATTTTTTTATGACATTATTTTTGGAGCTAATGACAAGTTTAGTGCAGACTTTGCTAAAGAGATGCAGAGCGAGTTTGAAATGAGCATGATTGGACATATAAAATACTTTTTGGGATTAAATGTAAAATAGACAGACAAAGGTATATTCATAAATTAGTCTAAATATGTGAAGGAGATATTGAAGACATTCAAGATGGAAGATTGCAAGCTAGAAAGCACCCCTATTATAATAGGAAGCAAGCTTTCTAAAAATGATGACTCTACAACAGTTGACAAAACACTATACAAGTCTATAATTGGAAAACTCATATATCTTACTCAATCTAGACCAGATATTTCTAATGCAGTTGGTAATGTTGAAAGATTTGCAGCTGAACCAAAACAAAATCACTTAATGGAAATAAAAAGAATATTCAGATATTTAAAAGGGACTATAGACTATGGTTTATGGTATCCTAACTCAGCAAATGTAGAACTTCATGTGTATACAAATGCAGATTAGGCAGGTTGTGTTGATGACAAAAAGAGTACCTCAGGAGGAGCAGTATTTCTTGGAAACAGGTTGGTTACTTGGAAAAGTAAGAAGCGGAACTGTATTTCTCAGTCAACAATAGAAGACGAGTATGTAGCAACATCATTAAACTATTCCACAATGGTTTGGATCAAGTAGATGATTAAAGACTTTGGAATTCAGATTAATTATCCTATTGTTATTCACTGTGACAACACTAGCACTATTAATATGTCAAAGAACCCTGTGATGCATGCAAAGACAGAACACATAGAAATAAAATATCATTTTCTAAGAGAAAAATTTGCAAAGAGAGAAGTGAATTTGGATTATGTGAGCACTAAAGACTAGTTGGCAGACATATTTATGAAACCTTTATCAAAAGATACTTTTGAGTATCTTAGGAAGAAGCTGGGTGTAATTCCCTTTCAGAGTCTGATTAGAATTTGTAGCAAGTGCATCAGTCCTTGGTGACTGATGATTGGTTGACTACTCTACTTCAGGAGTAGTACCTGTGCTTATTTGTATTTGGCATCCTTTTCCATTGATGTCAAAGGGGGAGTATATATTAAGGGGGACATATACTCTGGGGGAGTATACCGTCATGAAAATAAAAAACACAGTAAAAAGAGATGCAGCAGTTAAGAGGAACTTTCGATGAGGATATTGAGAAGATTGTAAAAAGAAAGAAGATACTTTTGGATTGATGGTGTTTTTCATATCATATGTTTCCATCAATGTCAAAGGGGGAGATTGTTGGAGATTTACCTTTGTGAAAATAGTTGATTGTATGTTTGTCATTGATGACAACATATAGTATACAACAGTGTTCTGTATTCAATTATCAGTATGGATATGTTGGAGCCTTGCACGGTTATTTTTATGTTGTAAACATATTTATTGTTCTATGTTCATACATGCAGATTCAGTAGTGCAGTTAAAGTTGAGTTATGTTGATCTATTTACCAGCTACAGTTTTAGAAGATTGTTATTAAGAGCTAACAATAATTTCATTGTTTCTTCTGTTGCGCCTATCTTTGGGATATGCGTGTTGGGATTCATGTTTAGTTATGAATTAAGAATGTTTAACCAAATGCGCTTAACATGTTTCATCTGAAGTTTGACGTTTGAGTTATTTTGGTGAAGCTGACTGTGTGAAGCGATGCATCTATTCATTTTGAGTTGCGTAGTTCTAATTATGTTGCGTGGTTAGTTTAGCTGACAACAAAGTTGTTGAAAGGCTTCCTAGAGCTGACAAAATCATATATTTTGAGGAAGATACTTATAGTAGTTCATTTTTTATTACCAAGGAGTATGGAAAGAAAAAGAGGAGATGAGTCATGATAGTTAAACAGAGAAGAATGTTTGATGTATTAGAATAGTAAAGCTACATCATTCATCAGTTAAAGATCTATGTGAAGAAGTAGGAAAGATTATACAAGTCACTGGAACTGATCAAGATAGTAGGTCTACTTAAATAGTTCAAATATCAGATATAGTGTATATTTGTTGTACAGAAGGTTGCAGCCTTCATCATTTAAGCAGTGTGCTATTGGATAGTGTGTCCTCACCCCTAACAGGGTTATTTGTAAAATACTCCTAACAGGGTCTGACACCTTACCAGGTCACTATACTTATTGCATTGTAAAGATCAACTCCTAAAAGGGTTTTAAGATCTTCTAACAGGGATCATTATACTCTAGTGCAATTCCTTGTGGGTGCTAATTCCCACCAGGGTTTTTACCTATTTTGGTTTCCTTGTAACCAAAATTGTGGTGTTCTATTTTGTTTTATCTTGTTATATGTATGCTTAATGTTATTTTATACTTAATTGGATAAAAAAATTAAAACTAGTAGATAACTGATTCACCCCCCCTCCCCTCTCAGTTATCTCTTGGGACTAATTTCAACAGATAATGACAAGGATACCCCACACCAGTCCTTACAAGGTCACTTGGCTAAACAAAGGACAACATGTCCTTATTAATGAGCATGCTTGGGTTGAATTCTCAATTGGGAGATATAAGGATAAAGTTTTATGTGATGTCTTACCTATGGATGCATGTCACTTGCTCCTAGGTAGACCATGGCAATTTGACAAAAATGTCATGCATGATGGAGTGAAAAATTCATACTCTTTCAAGAAGGACAATGTGACATACAAAATCCAATCACTGTTGGAGGATGTAGAATTGAAGAAAAATGGTCCTAATGTTCTCATGGTGAGTGAAAAAGAGTTCTTAGAGGCTTTATAAGGAGAATGAGTTGGATTTGCACTAGTGCTAAAGCCAAAGGAAGTTGCAGACGAAATAGAGAAGAGGATAGAGCTACCTAAAGAAGTCCAAGAGATGTTACAGAGGTGTGAAGGTATAGTGAGTGATGGACAACCATCAACCCTAACCCCTAAGAGGTATGTAAGCCATCAGATAAACCTAATACCAGGAGCTACCCTACCCAATAAGGAAGCCTATAAGATGAATCCTCAATAGAATGAGGAAATTGTTAGAAAAATTCAAGAGCTCCTAGAACAAGGCCTTATAAGAAAGAGCATTAGCCCATGTGTTGTGCCCACTGTCCTAGCACCTTAAAAGGGAGGAAATCCAAAGAAATCAATAGGATTAAAAAAAGGTATAGATTCCCTATCCCTAGGATAGAAGACCTAATGGACTGTCTAGGAGGAGAAAGGTACTTTAAAAAGATAGACCTAAAGAGTGGCTATCATCAAATCAGGATAAATAAAGAGAATGAGTGGAAGATAGCCTACAAAACCATAGAAGGACTGTATGAGTGGCTTGTTATTCTATTTGGACTATCAAATTCCCCATCTACATTCATGATATTAAGGAATGAGGTCCTCAAAGACTGTATTGGAAAGTTTTTAGTAGTCTACTTAGATGATATACTCATCTATAGTAAGACAAGAGAAGAGCACCTCAAACACTTGGAAATGGTTTTTAAGAAGCTGCAGGAGGATAATTTGATGATCAACTTAGAAAAGTGTGAGTTCATCAAGACAGAGCTAGTATACCTTGGTTTTGTACTATCTCAAGGTAACCTAAAGATGGATCTAAGCAAAGTGGAAGCCATTCTCAATTGGCCTACTCCAAGGACAATAAATGAGGTAAGGATTTTTCATGGTCTGGCTCAATAGTATAGAAAGTTTATTAAACAATTCAGTGCAATTTTTGCTCCCATGTTGGACACTATAAAAGGAGGCATGAAGACTAAGTTTGTATGGAATGAACAAGATAACCATGGTTTTGAATTGTTAATGAAAAATATTGGTACACAACCTATTTTGGTTTTGCCAATTTTGAAAAGTTATTTACAATAGAGTGTGATGCCATCAATGTGGAAATTGGTGTTGTCCTAAGCCAAGAGGGAAGACCAGTGGCTTTCCATTTTGAGAATTTGAGTGAAGCTAAGAAGAAATATTCTTCTTATGACCTAGAGATGTATGATCTAGTTCAGGAACTGAGAAAGTGTAGGCACTACTTTCTTCAAAAATATTTCATAGTCTTTTATGACAACCAAGCATTAAGTTTCTTGAACTCTCAAGAGAAACTCAATCACAAGCATATGAAGTGGGTTGAGTACCTGCAAGCATACACATTCAATATCAAACACAAGAAGGGATTGCAGAACAAGGTTGCAGATGCCTTGAGTAGAAGAGCCCTGACTATCCAGGAGATGCAACTACAGAGAATGGGAATAGACAACTTCAAAGATCTCTATGGTGATGATGAAGACTTTGCAAACATCTATAAGGTATGCCAAGAATATAAGAATCACTTTCATAGTAAATATTCTGAATATACTTTGCAGAGTAATCTACTTTTTAAAGGAAGTCAATTATGTGTCCCTAGAGGGTCTATAAGGGAGAATTTGATTCAAGAGAAAGACAATGGTGCACTGAGTGGCCATTTTGGGGTTAGTAAGACACAAGAACTAGTTCATAGATTTTACTTTTGGCCAAAGATGAATGTTGATATTAGGAAGTATGTTGAGAGTTGTGTTGTGTGTCAAAAGGCCAAGGGAACATCTTCTAATGCTGGCCTATACCAACCACTTCCTATTCCAACTAGACCATGGGAATGCTTGAGCATGGACTTTGTAGTTGGGTTGCCTAAGTCAAGACATGGAATGGATAGTATCTATGTGATAGTGGACAAATTCAGTAAGATGGCCCACTTTGTACCCTTCAAGACAACCAATGATGCCAGTCAAATAGCTTCTCTATTCTTTATAGAGGTAGTCAAAATACATGGATTTCCCTTGGGCATTGTGTCACACAGAGACACCAAGTTTATGAGTCATTTTTGGAAGACTCTATGGCATAAGTTAGGAACTAACTTATCTTTTGGATCTGCATACCATCCTTAGAATGATGGTCAAATTGAGGTATTTAATAGGAGTCTTGGTAATCTCCTAAGATGGTTAACAAAGGAGTATGGTCAGACATGGGACCAACTCATAGGCCAAGCTGAATATGCCTAAAATGATATTATGAATAGGACTACTGGTAAGAGTCCTTTTGAAATTGTCTATGGCATACACCCTAGAGGCATTTATGAGCTCAGATAATAGAAGGATGAAGTTAAAGGGAGTGGATATGCTGAGGACTTTGCCTATGCTATGCAAGAGGTCCATGATACAGTTAGGAAGACACTGATTGAAAATACTAAGAAAATCAAGAGTAAGGTGGATGAAGGAAAAATGGATGTCCAATTCAAGGTTGGGGATCTAGTGATGGTACACCTCAACAAGGCTAGACTATAGAAAGGAGTCCCACACAAGCTGCAGATGAAAATAATTGGCCCTTGTACTATACTGGCCAAATATGGAGCAAACACTTACAAGGTGGAGTTATTAGAAAACAGTGGTTTGAAACTTGTCTTTAACATTGCAGACTTGGTCTTATACAAAGGGCCAATACCTAATCTAGATCAAAGCTTGACTGAAGTCATTCAAGAGGTAGAAGCACTCCATTTTCTATCTACACCAGTCAAGAAGGCAGACTGCATACTAGAATCTATAATTTACAATAAGAACAGACAAAAGGATTACAAATAACATTTAGTGAAGTGGCAAGGACAACTGGATGCAAATGCAACATGGATAAAGGAGTTAGAGTTCAAAAAGTTGGGCATTGGTCCTGACTCACTCAATCTGAGGATGGATTGAAATCTTTCACTTAGAGAGGATGGTGCAGGAGCACCTAGGCTATCTTCTAAGCCCTAGAATGTTTTGGCTTGTAACTGACCATAGCCAATTCAGTGTGTGTTTAATTTTGACCTTAGTAGGTCCTGCAAGGTGTGTTACTAGGTGGATTGATAGTTAGTGTCAAATCCAACCTAGTCTAGTTTGTTTACTTTAATGCATAGTTTTGGCTTGAATAGGGAAAATGAGTCTTAATGGGTCCTAGAGTTTGGTAGGATTGGGAAAGTGCCTAAAAATGATTTAATGATGTATATTCCTCATACCAAGCATAGTAGAGGTCATAAAAGTTAGTTTTAAGTATTTACATAAAAGATGCTACAATGTTGTCATGACAACATTTTGCATTATTGCAATGTTGCAGCAACATAGAGAACATTTGGATTCCTCTCAAGATGGAGGTGAAAAATCAATGCTAGAGGACTAATATGGTGGAATAAGTATCCTAAGATGCCCGAGGACTCATTTCCCAAGGTATATTGAATATCAGAAAGTTTTTGGAATAGCAAAAAGCTCTGCAATTCTGGTTTTTAGCAATAATCAATAATATTGAGTTACAGTGTGATTAGATGGATTTAATTGGTCAAAGTAGTGTTGGATTGGTGTTTATTAGTTAGTTTTAAGACTTTTTCATTCTTTTTTCAAGTATTGTAGAGTTGATTTTTTAGTATTTGTAAATTGGTTAAGTTTTAGGGAGTCTGCTGGTCTAGTCCAGAGTAGTTTTTGTTTCCATGGCTCCCTTATGAAATTCAACCATGGGAATATCCTAAGGGTGAATGGATGTTTTAGGGGAGCCTATGTATATTGTAAATATAAAAGGAGAGGTACTGAAGAGTCGAGCTGCTATTTTTAAGGTTATACCCTAGGCGAGCAAGGTCTGTCCAGTCAGGAATGTAATAGAGTAAGAATCAAGTGCCATTGAAAAGGGGTGTGTGAGGGAAAGAAACCAAGTGGTGTTCTAGAAGACTTAGGGTCTAAATGAAATCTTCCTACAAGATTAGATCCTATCTAATTCATATTGATACATTTCTAGAAAGAAATCAGTGTGTTGTTGTCAATGCTTGAAAATAGGCCTAAAAGACCTACATTTTAGGACACTAGTGTACGGATGGTTTGTGGAGTTAAAACCTTGAAAATATTTAAGGTCTTGGAAAAGGGTATCTGATTCCTAATTTTTTTTAGGGTTGTGTGGAATTTTTTGACAAGAATCTAGGAAAACCCTCTGGATAGGGCTAATTGGGCTACTAGGCCTAATAGGATCAAAAGCATTGTGAAGGTGGAACTCGATCAATTTGGGATAGAAGACCCATTAAAATGGGATTGAAAGTATTTCATATGGATGTCTTGAAGGTAAAAATGACCTTTGTAGCACTTGTGATGATTTTTGGGAAACTTTGAGCTTGGAATCATCTAAGGAAGCATAGAGACAAGGAGTACTTTTAATGGTGGAAATCTTTCAAGATTAAGCACAGAGAAACTAACTCTTATTGTGGAGTTAGAATAGTATTAGAGTGGGAAGACTTAAGAATCTAGTGGATTCTAGAAGAGAATTAGGATCTTAAGTAGACTAGGGCAAGTTAAGTCCTTAGTTTAGTAAGTGCAAGCCAATCTTGGAACACTTCCATCAAAGAAAGACACCAATAAGACACCTTATGAGCTATGGTATGGATACACACCCAATGTAAGTTACTTTATAATTTTTGGTAGTCAATGTTATATTTTGAAAGATGATAGAAATGGAAAGATTGAATCCAAAGGTGAAGAAGGAATATTTCTAGGTTATTCTACCAAAAGCAAGGCTTATAAATGTCTTAACAAATCCTCTAACAAAATCATTGAAAGTGCAAATGTCAAAGTAGATGAATTTGCTGAGAAAAATGATGAGGAAAGTAGAAAGGAACCAGAAGAATAAAACATGTTTGTCTATAGTGAAGAACTTGACACTCTTCCTGAGCAACAATGTATCACTCCTGAGTGACAGGACAATGCACGCGAGCATCAAGATGCAAACACCAAAAATTAGGAAATTGCTCACAATGATGTACCGAGCAATGAAGATCAAAATGAAGGTCAAGATGATGAACAAAGATTTGAACTAGTACTTTCCAAGTATGTAAGAAGACACTATCCATAGAACCAGATCATAGGAGACAAAAGGGCTAGAATGAGAACAAGAAGTAAGTCACTGAACACTAGATGTTTAATTTTTGATTTTGAGCCTAAATCTATTAATACTGCACTTGAAAATGAAGAATAGGTAAGTACTATGAATGAAGAGATAGAGAAGATTGAGAAGAACAGAACATGGACATTAGTACCTAGATCAAATGACAAGAATGTCATTGGTACCAAATGGATATTCAAAAACAAGCTAAATGACAATGGAGAAGTCACAAGAAACAAAGCAAGACTAGTATGCAAAGGGTATGCACAAGAAGAAGGTATTGACTATGGAGAAACCTTTGCACCCATTGCTAGAATAGAAGGAGTGATAATTCTACTTTCTTATGCTACTTTTAAAGGATTCAATGTATACCAAATGGATGTCAAATCTGCATTCCTAAATGGAATACTAGAAGAAGAAGTATACATTGAACAACTAGAAGGGTTTGTTGATCCTAACAAGAAAAACATGGTTTGTAGACTCTACAAAGCCTTGTATGGATTGAAACAAGCACCAAGAGAATGGTATGAAAGACTTCACTCCTATCTCATAAGTATTGGATTTGTAAGAACAAGTGACAACAGTAATCTGTATTTAAAAAAAGATAATGATGATAACATTCTGATTTCTAAAATATTGTTTGATGATATCATATTTAGAGGTAATGCTAGGTTATGAAAATCATTTGCTGTTGAAATGAGAAAAGACTTTGAGATGTCAATGTTTGGGGAGATCAAGTTCTTTCTTGGTCTATAGATTCTTCAATAGGATGTAGGAATATACATCACACAATCTAAATACATCAAGGAAGTTCTCAAGATATTGAAGATGGAGGACTCCAGTCAGTTGGAACACCTATGGAAACCAAATGCAAGCTAACAAAGGAAGATAAGTCCACTAAGGTAAATTAGACCCTATATAGATCTATGATTGGGAAAATCATGTATGTTGTACATAATAGACCAGATATAACACATGCACTTGGAATAGTTGCAAGATTATATGCTAATCCCAAGGAATCACACATGACTACTATCAAAAGAATTCTGAGATATCTAAAGAATACCAAAGACTATGGTCAGTAGTATAAAAGAGAAGGAAAATTTGAGCTTCAAGTATATATAGATGTTGATTGGGCTTGAAACATAGATGATAGAAAGAGAACAATAGGAGGAGCATTCTTTATGGGCGATAGACTTATCACATAGATAAGTAAGAAGCAAGGATGCATCTCACAATCCACTATAGAAGTAGAATGTGTGGCTGATTCTAAAAATTGCTCTAACATTGCATGGATCACAATTACTGGAAGGTATGAATATGAAAAATATTGAACCAGTGATTATCTATTGTGATAATACAAGTGCTATCAATATTTCTAAAAACCTTGTCATGCATGCTAAGACAAAGCATATTGCTATCAAGTATCATTACTTAAGAGAACAAGTGTAAGAGAAAGAGGTGATACTATAATATGTTCAATCAAAGGAACAATTAGCAGACATATTCACAAAGCCATTGCCTAAAAATACATTTGAGTACCTAAGGAAGAGACTAGGGGTCAGACCCTTGTCTACTGGTCACTAAGCTGACTAGAAGGTTGCATCTGCCTACACATTATTAGAAGATGATTCATGTTGATGCAAGAAAAGAGATGGACTGCAATGATATATCAGTATACAGAAAGGTACTTATCTGCACCACACACCAGAGTTACTATATAGTTGATGGAGAGGAAATTCAAGGAATATATTATAGAAAAGAGATATAATTTGGCATTGTTGTCAAAGGGAGAGATGTACTTAATGAATATGGAGAGAAGTATTCAATGAAATATATTACTGTCAAAGGGAAAAGAGATATGAAATATCTATCATAATCATCCATCCAAAGGGAGAGAAAATAACTATCCATCAAGGAGAGAAATAGTCAAAGGGAGAGAAAACATTAGAGAAAGATTCAAAGAAACATCCATCTAAGGGAGAGAATTTGGAAAGTTAAACACTGCATATCCATCCAGAAAAGGGAGAAGAGATTCTAAAACAAAGGGAGAGAAAAAATTAGAAGTTTCTACAT
Source organism: Thuja plicata (assembly GCA_018584345.1). NCBI lineage: Eukaryota > Viridiplantae > Streptophyta > Pinopsida > Cupressales > Cupressaceae > Thuja > Thuja plicata. The sequence goes on along the minus strand of MU226272.1, from coordinate 186,510 downwards.
CTATCGAGTAAAGGGAATGGAGAATGAAGAAAGTACTATGCAAGAATCAAATCTACGCTAGAAGAGCTTATCGAGAGTCAGACATTTGTATTGGTTATAGAAGAATAAGTTTGGTAGATACTGATATATTTCATATTCTATTAGTTTTATGTAGTATGTTTCCATCAATGCTAAAGGGAGAGATTGATGAACTATAACTGATTGAATGTTTGAAGATGACAAAGTTGATGATCACTGAGATGCAGAAAGTTAATGCAAGACATTAAATCAGTTAATGTATTGTATTGTCATTGATGTCAACTTGATATGGTATGATTTCTCATACACATAATGTCACTACACTGAAAGATCTGAAAAGACAATGTTTTTGTCATCAGTAATCATGTACACCAAGTGACAGTAAACCCCGAGGGATAGTGAGCCCCAAGCACAAAAGTTCATAGTGTTACCTGACGAATAGTGTTACCCGAGAAAGTGATACCTGAGAAATAATTACCAAGCTAACTACAGTTGTCACCAAATAGAACTAAAGTTGATTCCCAAGCTATCTGCATGAGTCACCAAGCACAACTAAAGTGTTGACCAACGGGAACTAAAGTTGGGAAAATGACAAAACAACTTAGCTAGCACGAGCTAAATATAGAGTTAACTGATTGATTACTTTTTTTTCATTGACCAGTTAAAAGAAAAAGATAAGAAGGATATTTAAAGCATGTTTTATTCTAGAAAACAAAGAGAGTTTTACAGTTTAAAACTAAAGCAAGAATGGTGATATTTACGGATCAAGAAGTGATCAACAAAGAAAACAAGAAGGACAAGAATGGTGAAATCATGTCTGTATAAAGAGACAAGTAATTCATTATTAAAAGAGAGGAATGTTGAAGAGAATTTTGGTGAAGATATAAGTCTTCACACATATCTTACCATACAAGTTGAAGAACAGAGCTAAGAATTCTGCAGACACCGAGCAACAGAGAAGCAACAACATTTATCGAGAAAAAAGAAGTGGAGAAAAGGAATTGAAGAGAACATTGATCAGAAGAGGTATTATGAGCTTACAATAGATCTAAACTTCTACAAGATTAAGTTGTATTTATGAACAGATCATATATTGTTTCAGTTTAATGATTGATTAAAAAAATCTCTTAACAGAGTAGGATTTAACTATCCTTTATATATTGAGATACATCCCAAGGAGTGTCAAAAGGTTTTCATGTTGACAGGATAGTGAATGCTAGGTCAAGTGATAAAATGTTAGTGATAAATCCTCTAACAAGATAGCACTTAACAGTGTGTTTGTAACCTTTAACAGGGGTGGCTCTTCACCGAGATCACTTCAGAAGAGTACTAAAAATTCTGGGTTACCGGTCCCAAGTGGTTTTCCCCTAACAGAGTTTCCATGTTAAAAATCCATGTGTCGAATGTGTATATGGTTCATTGCTTTGATTTTTTCATTTACACGTTACTAAAATAGGATTATCGGTAAACACTAAGTTATTTACTATATTTTGGTAAAGGTTAAGAAAAGATAGATTGCTATTCGATAAAGGTTAAGAAAAGATAGACTGCTATTTGATAAAGCTTAAGGAAAGGATAAAAATTATAAACACCGAGTAGTATATACATGTTAGATTCATTCAAGGCATACATCTTGTAGGAATAAAGATAACTAGAGGTTTTATATTTGTGGTATAAATTTTTGGGTTGATTTATTGGATTAATTTTTGAGGCCACTGATTCACCTACCCTCTCGGTTATTCTAACACATATGTACAGTGGGACTACAATACAAGGATATCATGTTTAGTATATGGAAGATATGGATATATCATTGTGAACTAAATTTTTCTACATGGCATGAATAATAGAATATCTGGGAGAAACCTTGGCATGACATGCTTTCATTGTCACAAGCTAGGTCACCTTGCCAAAGAATATAGGTATTGAGGCAAAGATCCTATTGGGGAAGAAACATTAGATAAATAAAAAGTGAATATTGAAGAGATGAGAGATCAGATGAAAAGGACATGGAGAAGAAATACTATGGATGATGGAACATCATTCGGGACAGTTGAAGGCACCACATCCTCTAGATTGGGTGCAAATGAATCTACCTAATCAGTTAAAAGGTACGAGTAGGAACTAAAAATTAAATTTCAAATCATAATCGGTTACTAAATCATGTGTAAAGATCCATATGAGAATATTTAGATGCATTTGGATATGTCTCTTAAGGTTAGTATTTCTTGTTCAATTGGTAGAAGGAAATGATATTATGTTTCATTCTGGTAAAAGGAAGTAAAGTTTGGTAATCGGTAAAACAAAGTGATGTATGAGTTCCAAGGCTTGCTTGTACATCTACCAAGAGACCTAGCTTCTCTCTATTAGAATCCTAATCTTCACTAGGATCTTCCAAAGGCTTATATTATTAACTAAGGCCTTCTCTAGCTCCTCTCTAAGAGCCCAACACTTTGTGCTTCACCTTGGAAGACTAACACCATGTAGATTCTTCACTTCTTCTCCTACACTTAGAAGGATCTAAGTGCCAACTCCACACTAGCATTCACCATCATTGCAAGGATACTAAACATGATGGAAACCTTCCATATTTTTCCATTTCACTCCATTTTGAAGGATCTATTAGCCCTTTTCAGTTGAGTTCAAGCTTTAGACCCCAAGAAGCCTAATTAGGCCTAATTCCTTGTAGCCTTTTTCAGAGACCTTTTCCCAATTCTTTCAAAAAATTCCCAAAGAACTTGAAAAAATAATCCCGTGTTTAGATACCCTTTTGGATTTTACAAAGGATTTTTAAAGTTTTAGTCTCCTAAGCCCTCCGTACATAGGGTTCCTATTATCTAGGAACAATAGGGCTAATAGGCCTAATTAGTAGGACCTTACTGATTTCTTACTCAAAACTTGACTAAATGGATTGGTGAGTTCACAAAAATCTCAAAAGAGAAATATTAGGTCATATCCCACCTAGTACTACACTTTTCCCATACTTTACTTTCCTTCCCCGCATGAAATGCTCAATTCTTCATCTCCAAACCTCTAACCGGGCACTATCAGCTCGCCTAGGGCTTGGTACTAAAAATACAAAATTGACTCCAAAAGACTCCTAACTCTACATATGTATAGACCAATGAATCCTCTAACATATCCACCTATCCTTAGGAAGTTCCCATGGTTAGATTTCATGGGGGAGCCATGAAATGACAAACTGGTCAGGACAGAACCAGTGAACTCCCTAAACTGTAAACAATTTATTTAAGACCTTAGACTGACTCCTATCAACTAACTTACTAAATGGAAAAGTATTAGAACTATCCCATGAACAAAAAAAAATCACTAAATCAAAGCATTCAATCCATATGATAGCACTGTCACACTGAAAATCTTAGGTTCTTCACAAAATCAGAGTTGCAGAGCTATATTCACTATCCAAAACTTGTTACAATGAAATATCCTCCTTAGATTTGAGCCTCTCCATACATTAGATGCCATATTCCATGTTTCTATGGCCTTTTGGTCGATCTCCCACTCCTATCTTCTAAGGGGAAATAAAGTAACCAAGTTGCATGCAACATTTCCAATAATTGCAAATGTTGTCATGACAATATTGTAACAACTTTTGGCATCTTTTCCATTATGCCAACTTCCTAATTCTTAGGACCTCTAACCTCTAGATTTCAAGGATCCAACTTCATTAATGGCCTCCAAGCATCTCTATGACAACATTTATGTGTTTAGGACACATTCAAAGCTCAAATCCATCACTAAGCCTCTAATCCTAAGAAAATTAAAAAGCTACTAACAATGACTACTTTAGTGACCTTAGTCCTAATGAATAACTCACCTAGTCGATAATGCAATGAACTTCTAAGGTCTAATTAAACACTACCTTGACTTGGCCAATGTCAATTACAAGCCAAAACATTACAACTATGGAGGTTATCCTAGGTGTGTTCCTGCACCATCCACCCCAAAACAAAACATTCAATCCACCCTTGGATTGAGTAGAGTAGCGTCAATCCCCATCTTCTTAAACTTTGATTCTTTAATCCATACTGCATCAGCATCCAATTGACCATGTCTCTTGATCAAGTGTTCTTTGTACTCTTTGGTTCTAGTCTTATTGTAGACTCGGGTATCCAGTATATTGTTAGCTTGCTTGACTGTAGCAGGAGGTAGCTTGAGGTCTTCTACATCTCTGATCACTTCACCAAGGCTTTGATCCATGTATGGTGGTGGTCCTTTATAATGAACCAGGTCTGCAATTTTAAAGACAAGGGACAATCCACTGTCTTTCAGCAGCTCCACTTTAAAAGCATTGTTCCCATACTTTGCTAAGATAGGACATGGGCCTATCCTCCTCATTTTCAACTTGTGTGGGACTCCTTTTTGAAGTCTGGACTTATTTAGATGCACCATTACTAATTCTCCCACATTGAATTGAAGTTCTCTTCTACTCTTGTCAACCTTAGTCTTATGCTTCATGGTGTTCTTTGTCAAAGTCTTCCTGACCGTATCATGTATCTCCTACATTGCATAAGCAAAATCATCAGCATATCCACTTACCTTCACTCCATCCTTTAAGTTTCTTAGCTCATAGAATCCTATAGGATGTAGACCATAGACTATCTCAAAGGGACTCTTCCTTTTTGACCTGTTGATAGTTTCATTGTAAGCATACTCAGCCTGTCCAATCAATTGATCCCATTGTTGACCATATTCCTTGGTCAAGTATCGTAATAGATTTCCAAGGCTTCTATTTACCACTTTGGTCTGACCATCAGTTGGGGATGGTATGCAGACCCAAAGGATAAACTAGTGCCTAACCTTTGCCAAAGAGTCTTCCAAAAATGACTCATAAATTTAGTGTCTCTATCTAACACAATGCTCATAGGTAACCCATGGATCCTTACTATCTCTTTGAAGAAGAGAGAGGCTATTTGGCTGGCATCATTAGTTGTCTTGCATGGAACAAAGTGAGCCATCTTGCTAAATCTATCCAAAACTACATAAACTCTATCCATGCCTTGTCTTGTCTTGGGTAACCCAACTACAAAGTCCATGCTCAAGCATTCTCATGGCCTAGTGGGGATAGGTAGTGGCTGATATAGGCCTATATTTGAAGAAGTACCTTTGGCCTTTTCACATACTATGCAAATTTACACATACCTCCTAACATCAAGGTTCATTCTTGGCCAATAATAGAACCTTTGAACAATTTCTTGGGTCTTGGTGATCCCAAAGTGACCACTCAATGCACCATTGTGCTTTTCCTGAATTAAATTCTCCCTAATAGACCCTCTAGGAACACACAACTAATTTCCCTTGAACAAGAGGTTGCTTTGCAAAGTGTATTGAACATATTTTCTATGGAAATGATTCTTGTATTCAGCACATACCTTATAAATGTATGCAAATTCTTCATCATCAGCATACAGATCCTTGAAGTGATCTATTCCCATGATCTTCAATTGGATATCTTGGATGGTAAGAGCTCTTCTACTCAAGGCATCTGCCACCTTGTTGAGTACTCCTTTCTTGTGCTTGATATTAAAGGTATAAGCTTGCAGGTATTCAACCCACTTCATGTGCTTGTGGCTCAACTTCTCTTGAGAGTTCAAGAAACTTAAAGCTTGATTATCTGAATAGACTATGAACTCCTTGGGGAGAAAATAGCACCTCCATTTCCTTAAATCCTGAACTAATGTACACATTTCAAGGTCATAAGAAGAATACTTCTTCTTAGCTTCACTCAACTTCTCTAAATGAAATGCCACTGGTCTACCCTCTTGGCTTAAGACAACTCCAATAGCCACATTGCTTGCATCAATAGTGAAAAGCTTCTCAAAGCTTGGCAAGACTAAAACAAGTTGGGTAGCAATATTTTCTTTTAACAACTCAAAGCTCTTGGTGGATTTCTCATTCCATATAAACTTAGTCTTCATCCCTCCTTTGATTGTGTCCAACAAAAGAGCACAAATAGCACTAAACTGCCTTATAAACTTCCTATAATAGTTAGCAAGGCCATGAAAACTTCTTACCTCTGTTGCAGTCCTTGGAGTAGGCCAATTTATGATGGCTTCCACTTTACTCTTTTCCATTTTCAGATTTCCATGAGAGAGAACAAACCCAAGGTACACTAGCTCTATTTTGATGACCTCACACTTCTCCAAGTTGATCATCAACTTCTCATCATGCAGTTTCTTGAAGACAGTCTCAAGGTGTTGAAGATGCTCACCTCTTGTCTTACTATAAATCAGTATATCATCAAGATATACTACTAAAAAATTTCTAACTTAGTCCTTAAGGACTTCATTCATGAGCCTCATGAATGTGGAGGGGGCATTAGACAGTCCAAATGGCATGACAAGCCATTCATACAAACCTTCATTGGTTTTGAAGGCTATCTTCCACTCATCTCCCTATTGTACTCTTATTTGGTAATACCCACTCTTCAAGTCTATCTTGCTAAAATACTTAGCTTCACGTAGACAATCCATTAGGTATTTAATCCTAGGAATGGGAAACCTATACCTAATGGTTATCCTATTTATGGCTCTTGAATCAGTACAAAGCCTCTAAGTTTCTCCTTTCTTAGGTGCTAGGACAGTGGGTATGAAACAAGGGCTAATGCTCTTCTTGATAAGACCTTGGTTTAGGATTTCTTCTATTTGTCTAGCAATCTACTCATTTTGTTAAGGGTTCATCTTGTAGGATGCTTTATTAGGTAGGTTAGCTCCTGGTATAAAGTCTATCCTATGACTTATGGATCTTTTAGGGGGTAATGTTGATGGTTTTCCATCACTTACTATACCTTCATAAGTCTGCAACATGCTTTGTATCTCCTTAGGTAACTCTGGCTTCTTGTCTCTTTTGTCTTCATTTTCTTCTCTTGATCTTAGTACCAATGAATAGCCAACTCCTCCTTCTTCCATGGCTTCTAAGAACTATTTTTCACCAACCATGAGCACATTAGGACATACTGTCTTCACTTCTGCCTTCTCTAACAGTGATTGAATTTTGAAAGTCACTTTGTCTTTCTTGAATGTGTAGGAGTTCTTCACCCCATCATGGATAGCTTGGCCATCAAATTTCCATGGCCTGCCTAGGAACAAGTGACATGTGTCCATGGGAAACACATCACATATAACCTTGTCCTTATATCTCCCTATAGAAAACTCCACCCAAGCCTGCTAATTTACTAAGACATGTTGTCCCTTATTGAGCCATGTGACCTTGTAAGGATGGGTATGGGGTATCCTTGTTATGCTTAGCTTGCTGACTGCTTCTTCTGACACAATGTTTTCAGTAGACCCTGAGTCAATAATGACTCTACACACTTTGCCCATCACCTTGCATTTGATTCTAAATAGGGACCTTCTTTGGCTTGGCTCTTCTTTAACCGGCTCCTTGATCAATGTTATCCTCATCATGAGGTTCTCACCTTCTTTTGAAATCAATGGTACCTTAGGATGTGTCTCTACTACATTTGTCTCCTCATGAACTAGATTAGTCCTCTTGTTACCTCCTTGAGAAGTACTACCCTTCTCTAGACACCTATAGGCAGGGTGTCCCATTTGATTGCAATGATAACATTTCATATTGGAAAAGTAATTGACTCTTCCTTTTCTACCACTTATTCCTCTAAAATTAGAGTTCCTTCCTCTACCACCTCTACTAGAGCTTCCCTCTTGCTTCTCAGTGTATCTAACTTCTCCTCAAGTCCTTGATTCTGAACTCCTTCCACCATAGCCACCTCTTGGTCCTCTACTATCCCTTCCTCTACCTCTTCCTTTGGAGGTTTCTTCTTGTTTTCTTTTTCCTTTCTCCTCTATTTTCAAGGCCATTTGATAACATTAGCAGATGTTTTTGAAGTTCACAAGAATCATGTCTTCTTGAATAGACAACTTGAGTCCATTCAAATACCTTCCTAGTTTTATGCTTTCATCCTCCACCACTTGTGATCTTAGACACAACTTTTGGAATTCTTTGGTGTATGATTGGACATCCAAATATTTCTATTTGAGATTGTGTCTTCTTCTATGCAACTGAACCTCATAATCATCAGGCAAGTAAGTCTACTTTATCTTGGTCACCATGCCCTTCCATGTGACTATAGGACTCCTTCCTCATTTCTCCCTTTCAGTTTGAGTAAACCTTCACTATGTGAGGGCTGAGCCTCTCAACCTAGATTTGGCCACATTCACTTTTTGGTCCTCTATCATACCATCACATTTTTAATGGTTTTCTATACTTTCAATCCAATCCACAACTAAATCTGGATCCATTTTTCCACTAAATAGTGGTACACCCTCCAAAGCTTTTCCACTTAAGGCCTTTAGTGCTTTCAAGAAGGGTTCTTCAAAAATAATAGGGTCAGGTGTTGGAGCTTCCTCCTCCAATTCTATTCCTTTTTCCCTTGCTTCTTCTTCTTCCTTCTATTCTATCTTATCCTTCACTTTATCAACTTTGTCTTGGACTTCACCCAAGAGTTGCTCCATTTGAGACAATATTTCTCTTAGCAACTTGTTATCTTCTTCTTGTTCTTCTACCTTTTTGGATAACTCAACATTAGTCACCATGGTTTTATCTTCTACTGATCCCATTGGTGTATTTTCTCCCACTGATTCAGTAGGTTGAAACATCCACCACAAGCCTGATCTTAATCAAGCTCTGATACCAATATGATGTATGAGTTCCAAGGCTTGCTTGCACATCTACCAAGAGACCTAGCTTATCTCTATTAGAATCATAATCTTCACTAGGATCTTCCAAAGGCTTAGATGATTAACTAAGCCCTTCTCTAGCTCCTCTCCAAGAGCCCAACACTTTGTGCTTCACCTTGAAAGACGAACACCATGTAGATTCTTCACTTCTTCTCCTACACTTAGAAGGATCTAAGTGCCAACTCCACACTAGCATTCACCATCATTGTAGGGATACTAAAAATGTTGGAAATCTTCCATATGTTTCCACTTGACTCCATTTTGAAGGATCTCTTAGCCCTTTTCAGTCAAGTTCAAGATTTAGACCCCAAGAAGCCTAATTAGGCCTAATTCCTTGTAGCCTTTTTTAGAGACTTTTTCCCAATTCTTTCAAAAACTCCCCAAAGAACATGAAAACTAATCCCACATTCAGATACCCTTTTGGATTTTACAAAGGATTTTGAGATTTTTAGTCTCCTAATCCCTCCGTACATAGGGTTCCTATTATCTAGGACCAATAGGGCTAATAGGCCTAATTAGTAGGACCTTACTGATTTCTTACTCAAAACTCAACCAAATGGATTGGTGAGTTCACAAATATTTTAATAGAGAAATATTAGGTCATATCCCACCTAGTACTACACTTTTCATGTACTGTACTTTCCTTCCCTGCATTAATGCTCAATTCTTCATCTCCAAACCTCTAACTGGGCACTGTCAGCTCGCCTAGGGCTTGGTACTAAAAATGACAACTTGACTCCACAAGACTCCTAACTCTACATATGTATAGACCAATGACTCCCCTAACACATCCACCTAGGCTTAGGAAGTTCCCATGGTTAGATTTCATGGGGGAGCCATGAAATGACAAACTGGTCAGGACAGAACCAATGAACTCCCTAAACTGTAAACAATTTATTTAAGACATTAGACTGACTCCTATCAACTTACTTACTAAATGGAAAAGTCTTAGAACTATCCTATGAACATAAAAAAATCACTAAATCAAAGCATTGAATCCATATGATAGCACTATCACACTGAAAATCTTGGGTTCTTTACAAAATCATAGTTGCAGAGCTATATTCACTATCCAAAACTTGTTACAATGAAATATCCTCCTTAGATTTGAGCCTCTCTATACATTAGATGCCATATTCCATGTTTCTAGGGCATTTTGGTCAATCTCCCACTCCTATCTTCTAGGGGATCCAAAGTAACCGAGTTGCATGCAACATTTGCAATAATTGCAAATGTTGTCATGACAACATTGTAACAACTTTTGGCATCTTTGCCATTATGCCAACTTCCTAATTCTTAGGACCTCTAACCTCTGGATTTTGAGGACAACTTCATTAATGGCCTCCAAGCATCTGTATGACAACATTTATGTGTTTAGGACACATTCAAAGCTCAAATCCATCACTAAGATTCTAAGCCTAAGAAAATTAAAAAGCTACTAACAATGACTATTTCAGTGACCTTAGTCCTAATGACTAACTCACCTAGTCCAAAATGCAATGACCTTCTAAGGTCTAATTAAACACACTACCTTGACTTGGCCAATGTCAAATACAAGCCAAAACATTACAACTATGGAGGTTAGCCTAGGTGTGCTCTTGCACCACAAAGTTTGTACTAGCATTAATTACTATTATTCTAACCATTGGAAACCGTAATCAATGAAAAAGGTATAAATATACATCTATGTTTATCATTAGTCACCTAATGTTTCCATGAGAATTTGAAGTGAATTGTAGAGACAAGTCTTCTAAGAGCATATGAATGTTTGTAAAGGTAATTATGAACTAATCTGAGCACATTTGAGTTTATTGAAGATATTTGTGGTATTTTCCTAGCTGTGTTAGCAGAACCGAGTCATAGAAGAAAACTCTAGTTTGAGAATTTGTGTTAGATAAGAAGATATGGCCCCAAAAGCTCAAAGACTAGTTATTGTTGAGAATTTTGAGCCTGTGAATCTTAATTATAAGCTACCACCTGTGAAGGTAGCTAAAATAGATATGATGGGTACAGTATTGTCCATTCCTCATAGATTTCTATTAATTGAGGACATTTGCACCTTCATCCACTACAAAGTTGAGGAGATTTGTGAAGCAAAAATTGATTCATTCTTTTAGAATTTATGTGCAAACGAGAAGTTGAAGAACGATCATGTTCATCTAGAATCAAAGGGTTTGACTCATGCCCTATATATTTTAGGGGTATTAAAAATTGGGTGGACAAGGATGGTCCTTAGCAGAGTACTCGACCAATTTATGTGGCTAGATCAACCTGTATAGATCACAAAGGATGTGTTTCACATTGTGACTGGATACCCAATCAATGACAAGCCAAAAGCTATCAGACAAATTGAGAAGAGAAAGTTGAGTGAATTAACAAAAGTTAAATGGGATGGAAGAGGTCTGAATATTTCTATTGTTGAAGACCCCGAGTTGAAATTTGCATGTAGCATCTCGTCCTACCAAGTATTTCAATCATCTTGAGTGGATAGCATACCTTGTGGAGGCTCTGTTGATATGGATTACAAGATTTTAAAGAAAGATATGAAGATTGATATATGTGATATTTTGTTGAAACAACTAGACGACAATATGAATACAATAAGAAAATCTAAGACAAATACACTGAAGTTCAGCTCACTACTAGTATGCATATATTTTTATTTTGTGAAATTATTTCCTGTTGGGATAATCGAGAGGTGTGTACTGAGAGGGGAGGGGTAAATTGGTACCCTTAAAAACTTTTAACCAATTCTTTGTAACCACTATTTTTTATTAACCGACTGAGTAGATTACTTACACCAAACATATAGTATCACTTCTAAAATGTAAATGGATGTAAATTAAACAATACACATACACAAAATTAAGTACTCATGACACCAGTATTTTGGTATCATAGAAAACCACAGTTAGAAGGTAAAAACTATGGTGGGATGAGACCCACAAAACTTCACTACTGCAAAAATAAAGTTAGCTTGTTAAAGCTTTACAAAGAATGATCACTTCTGATGATCTTACCCTATAAGGAGTAACAATCAGATTGATTAGATCTACCTCATGTGAGGATTTTGCAACACAATCTATGTGTACACTTGGTTAAGAGATTTACAATAAGATGGTTAAGTCTACTCTATTAATATATTTAGGGATCTATTACAATTGTTAGAGAGTAACAAAAAATTGATCTAAAACATATACAATCTCAATATTGCTGATAAAGATCCATTATGTTCATACAAAAATATATCACCTCAATGTGAATGATAATGCCTTCTACTTTGTTCTACTCGGTAGCCTTGCCTTCGTTCTGTAAACTGATTTTTGCAATGTAGTCTTTGTCCTTAAAATCCTTGTTTGATCTTTGATGTCTGTAGTATGGCGGCTACTTGATCATTTATTGATCAACATATATTACACAATTTGACATCTATACATTTATATATCAAATGATATGACCTAATTAGGGCTTAACAATTACATCCTTACCCTAAGATCAATGATGTACAAAATTTACCTTGATCATCTACACATAGGAGACATAAACAATTAATGTTGTAAATCCATAATTAATGTCCTCGATTGTGTAAACTGTTATCTAGGTCAGCTAAAAATTTGTTACATAGAATGATATGGTATAAAAAACTTTTAGGTGGTCTCTTTTCCACTCGGTTATTGTTGTCTCTTGGTGTTGTTTGTGTATCTCTGTTATACTGGTGTTCAGTTATGATACGTAGCTCAGTGTTGTTCACTGCTCAGTATAGTCTGTCTACTCGGTAATCATTGTGCTCGGTTAACTCTGGGTGTAATCAGTGCTCTTGGTTAACTCTATACTTCAGTGATTATACCGACTGTCTTGTTGTGATTCTGTTACCAGTTGTTCATTATGTCTACTTGATAACTAATGACAACTTCAATGTGCAATTAGAGTAATATTCTCCCCCTTTGGTATTAGTATCAAAAACTTATTACTGTACAAAATAATATACATAGTGACTCCCCTTTGTACATTCTTTCCCACTTTGTATATACTTGGTAAATGTATATGAACTCAATCTGATTATAGTATCCCCCTTTACTATACATATATACATATATTTCCCCCTTTTTTGAAAATAATGACAAAAGGAGTATAACTTACAGTTTGTCAAAAATATTAGGATGGGCATTCTTGAGTGTTTCTAGTAATTTCTCCTATTCCTCCTTTAAATGCTCGAGGGTGAGTATCTCTAAATTTAGTTGAGCATGCATATCATATATGCTTTCTGTCACTAAAAATTATGGGGTGGAAATGAGATTCTTTGCCAATGTCACATGTTTTTGTATCATAGCCAGATGTGGTAGTAACATTTCCTAAAGCTCGATTACTTGTTCTCTGATTGTCTCTTCTTCTCTCTTCAATTCTTGCCTCAACTGCTGGTGTTGAAGTATCTTATTGTAATGCATATGTAATGCATGTTGCTTGATTGATAGACTTTGTGCATTATCCTTAAGATCTTGATCTATTTACTTTAGTTTTTCACTAATCTCAGGAGTGAAGTGATCTAGTGTGCATAACTATTGTAGAATTGTAATGGCTTTAGATATAATAGTTTCTAAACCACTTACGAATTCAGATAAGAGTTACCTTATGTAATACCACTGCCTGGCTGGTTTTCTTGGTAACTTTATATTAGATCTTCCTTTATGATCTTTCTTCCAATTTCTACTTGGCATCAATGTCAGGATTGTAAATCACCTTGGTGAGAAGTTCAAGTTGTTTGAGTATGGGGGCTTGTTCATCAATGTTTATATCTGGTACAACTTACATTAAAATCTCTTTTTTCTTTTTCTAGTACTTGTCCACTCTTTTCTTCTTGTCTTAGCTTGTCTTGTGCTATTTTTCTGGTGAAAATTTCACCATATTTCTTCAATGTTTCAAGATCAAGTGTCCTTGGATCCTAGTCAGGAATCTTTATGATTTTATCTAAATTAACTGCATCCTTTTTTCCTTTCTTCTTCTTCTTCTTTTTCTTGCCTATAAAACTTGATGAAGGAGATAGAGATAATTTTAACTGAGCCTTTTTCTCAGTTTCTATCTTTTCTTTCTCGGTACTCAGTGTGATAACTTAGTGAGGTGCCTCAAATTTTGATCGTTTGTCTGTAGTAGATGTATCTAATGTCTTTTTAGGATTCTCTGTGTTACCTTCACCTTTCTCTTCTGCAACTTTAGTGGTATCTTTAGGTTCATCACCTTGTGTTGTTCCACCACTATGCTCAGTCTCTTTACCATGATCTTCACCCTTGTCTTCATTTGTATATGCCATCTTCTTAGGTGTCTTTTGCTATGGTTCAGTCTCAATTTCAATTTCCTAGACCAAAATAGGTAATTGGCTAGGTACATCTTCTCGAACGACCTATGATGTGTCTTTCTCATCTATAGTCTTGGTCTCTCTGATTGACTCATCTTCCTTGGCCTTATCATTCAGATCACCTTTAGTTACATCAGTTATTGTGATCTCTGGGTGACCTAAATTAGTCAAGAGTTTAGTGATATTGTCTAATACATCATTAATTGTTATGGGTTTTATACTCAGTCCAGTAGATGTAACATTATTTACTTCCTCAGTATCTTGGATGTCCTCGGTTGGATTTAGCAATTTGTTCCAAATTTTGGTGCTCTCAATATCCACTTCTTTCATATTTCATTGCAAAATATTCAGTTTTCTTGCCTTCTTTGGAAATTTCTTGGCATACTTTCTCATTATATCATGTATTTCCTCAACTGTGCACTTAGCTTTAATAAGTGTGAGAGTTGCTTCTCTCATATGTTTCTCAGTTTGGAGTGCATATGACCATCTTGATGGTATTTTATCATATAATTTGGATGGAATAGAAGTAGAAAACTCAACTGGAACTTGTTTAAAGTTGATCATCATACCTATGATTGCTTCTTTGATTTTATCCTTGTGCTTGGTAGTCAGATCATAATATGCTTGTATCTTTGGATGTCCCAACTGTTCAGTTGTCTTGATTGCCTCTGTAATCTCATCAATAGTATGTGATGTCTTGTTTTGTATAACCTTGAATTGATCTGGATTGTCTTTATAATCATCCTTGTCATCTTTGTTCCATACATATCTCCTCTTTTGTCTCGGTGCAGTAGTACCCTTCTGCTTGCTTGTTTGGTATATAAACTTCGGTGAGGGTCTTGTTATTTTTTCTACACCTTTCTTCAAAGGTGGTGAGTCCTTAGTCACCAATTGTGAGCTGGTCTTTGATGGAGATTCAATATTTATGTTTTTCTCCTTTTGGCCTTAGGTGCCTTAACTGGTTCTTCATTAGAATCGATGGCATTAGTATCATGTTCTGGTTCTTCTTCTTGACCGACTGAGGTCTGCACCTTAGTTTCATCTTTAGATTTATCCAATTCTTCATCTATTATTGCAAGTTTTCTCTTCAAAATTTTGATAATTTTGGTCTTTTTCCTACCCAATTTTTGCACTTGCAAAGTAATTTCTATTTGGTTCTTTGCTTCTTCATAGGTTCCAAATCTCATCAAAAAATTTTCAATAGGCTCATTCAATAGTTTCTCAATAACCTCTGAAGAAACATCAATATCTAATTCATAGTCCATCGTAGGTAGCCATGTTGTCCTCAAATCTGTTGCTTTGATTAAATTTGTATCTGTTTCTACTACAAAATAGATATAATCTTTGTATTGTTAAACTAATTGCATAGGAATTCTGGATCTCTTTTCCATCGTAGCTTTGAACTTAGTAAAATATTCATTCATAACAGGTTCAAAGTTCTTCCCTAGACTTGTAATCATCTCATCAATTTGCATTGTAACTCGTCTATCTGATTTCCTCTTTACTTTACTGATTGAGGGAAAGAAATTATGAAAGTAGAAGAATATGCAAATTAGTAATGAACCGAACTTACATGTGTTTGACTTTTCTAATCTAATGGTTCTCATATTTTCTTCTAGTTGCCTCTGTAATAGCTCAAAAAGATCAAGTTGTAGACCTTTCTTGACAATTTTGTAAGCTATGTCAACAGCTCCATATGGTACGATGTTCGGTCTTCTCGAATGGAATATCTTATACCCAATGACATAATCACCAAACCTAAGTTTAGGATCACTAATGAAATTAATCTTCAAACCTCTACCGTCCCACTCAGCTAATGTTATCTTTTCTAACTTGGTTCTCAGTAGGTGCCTTAGGGATTTTCTTTAGTTAGATAAAGGATATCGTGTTACTGCATGAATTACATTTCTAGTTATCTTCTTGGGCTCATCCAGCCAGAGCTTTCCATCATGTACTCTGATAAGAACAATGCAGATCCATTCATTGTGAAAGACCTTTAGGAAATTAGGGCATTGGTTAACCCTTTAACCTCTAAGTGTTTGTGATCTTCCTTCAGCTTCTCATCTGTGCATAGTGCTTGATATGTGTCCATAAGCTCACAGTCTCCAATTTCAACTATTTTGCAGTGTATGTAGGCATGTACGTCTTGCACTAGCAAAACCCTAGGTGAGATAGAAAAAAATTCACATTTATCATCTGGTTGTGCAACAATCTGTGGATGGATCTTGTAGTTTGGTTCCATGCAAGTGGAGTTCTTCACTAAAACAACCTTTTTATCCTTATCTAGTTTTTATTTCATTGTTCGAGATGAAGATGCCATGGTCTTTGTTTTAGGGCTTTCATAAAATATGCTCAAATAAATCGGTGAAGGTAGAATGCATAGTGAATAAGCTTTGTGTGCTTTGAAATGTGCTTAAATATTTGAAGAATGCTCAAAAATGCTATGTTGCAACTTATCTCTCTTTACTCTATTCTTCTTTGTGATCGCATTGTGAACAAATGAGTTCATGTCGACCAAATATATAACAAATAACTTAGGGCAGTGCAATAAATGCTCTTCACCAACCGCTTGATGAAAAAACATTATTTTCAGTTAACACTGACAATATTTCAACTCAGTGAGTATACCATATACTCAGTTACCATAGTAACTCAGTTGTCTTCTTCACATTTTCACCGACTGACAGTTCTAACTTGATACATATTAACCAACTCAACTAGATCATAGTAATAAAAAATATAATACCATAGTGCATCTTTATTCATGATAATTTTGCATTTGTGCAATGAATACATGAACTGATGTAAGATTTAACATTGCAAAACATAGTTCCATACCTTCTTGTAATGCTCAGTTGGAGACGGTGGAACCACCTAATCCATTAGATGAGGTGTCACTGAATCTTGTGCTTGGTCCTGCATTATCACTTAATGCTTTCCTCTACATTTGATTTCTAATCCTTAAAATTTTATCAATTGTATTTCCATTCCCATAAGTGTTTATTCGGTCTACACAATCTCTTCTTAAGTGACTGACTCTATGACAGTGAGAACATGCCATTCTAGATTTTTACCAATTCCTAGACTTGGTTTTCCATTGTCTCATACAATTTTCTTCTATATGTCCATATTTACCATATGTTTCACAACTAATCCAAGTATTATAATCCAATGCATAAGCATTACCTTGTCTTCTCAGTTGATTTACCATTTCTTGTCCTTTAGGCTTCCAGATTTGCTTTGTGTTTTTCTTGCATGCTTGAGTTGTATGACCATTCAAGTTGCAATTTTGATAGTATTTATCCATGTATGGTATCTTCTATGGTTTTTTAAACTTGGATCTAAATTCATGTGCCTGATGTCCATGCCTATTATAGTTATAGCAAATACCATTGAATTTAGGAGGGTTTCTAGGAATACCTTTTTCTTTGCTTCTGCAAACATTTGATGTGTGGCCTAGTTTTCCACAGTGATGGAAAGAGGGCTTCTTAGGATTCGAGTTTGAGTATACATTTATTTTATCATCTTGATTTGATGATTCTCCTTGCTCAGTATACCCTAATTCTATATTGTTGTTCAGTCTTCTATGATAGTTCAGAAATGCATCCGTTCTCTTAGTGCTTTCTTTAGATCTCTTAATCACTTCATTATGTTGTTGTAAAATCTTCACTTCATTTCTCAGTTTTTCATTTTCTTCTTTCAGTAGACCAATATCATCTATTATTTTTGCAAGTTCATTATTCACTTGGTTAGCCTCATGATTCATAGTAACCACTTGATTGGTGATCTCAAAGTAATGTTCAGTAAGTCTCGATATCTCAGTTTCTTTCTCTTGTAGCTTTTCAGTCATCTGTCTTCTATCATCAACAACCATGTTTCTATCTTGTTAATATTTCTTTGCATCATTCAAGACTTCAACCATTCTAACCATTTGTGTGTCTTGACCGATCTACAATACTTTCACTTGTTCAGTAAGTTGTTGATTGCTTTCAGATAGTTTTGATATGATTCCTTCAGATGCATCAGATATGCTACCAAATTCAGATCTATATGTATAAAATGGGTCATGAATCTCTTCTTCATGATAATCAATCTCACGACAGTGAAGTTCCATGTCCTTTCTCTTAATCAATATCTCCCTGATTTTTTCTTTGGCTTCCTTGAATTGTTTGACATAGATCTGCAGCTGTAACTTTTGATTTTCAATAGTTTTCTCAAGTGTATACCTTTCCATTGTAAGATCTTTTCTCTTCAGTGATTAAACCTTCAAAATAAGAGAACTGGCTCTGATACCAATTTTTGGGATAATGGAGAGGTGTGTACATAGAGGGGAGGGGTGAATCAGTACCCTTAAAAACTTTTAACCAATTCTTTGTAACCACTCTTTTGTATTAACCGACTGAGTAAATTGCATACACCAAACATATCGTATCACTGATGAAATGTAAATGCATGTAGAGTAAACAATACACATACAAAAAATTAAGTACTCATGACACTATTATTTGGTATCATAGAAAACCCCTGTTAGAAGGTAAAAACTACAGTGGGGATGAGACCCACAAAACTTCACTACTACAGAAATAAAGTTAGTCTGTTAAAGCTTTACAAAGAATGATCACTTATTATGATCTTACCCTATTAGGAGTAAAAATGAGATTGATTAGATCTACCTTGTGTGAGGATTTTGCAACATAATCTATGTGTGCACTTGGTTAAGAGATTTACAATAAGATGGTTAAGTCTACCATGTTAATAGATTTAGGGATCTATTACAATTGTTAGAGAATAACATAAATTTGATCTAAAATATATACAATCTCAATATTGCTAATACAGATCCATTATATTCATACAAAAATATATCACCTCAATGTGAATGATAATACCTTCTGCACTATTTTGATCAGTAGCCTTGCCTTAGTTCTGTAAACTGATTTCTGCAATGTAGTCTATGTCCTTAAAATCCTTGTTTGACCTCTGATGTTTGTAGTATGGTGGCTACTTGATCATTTCTTGATCAAAATACATTACACAATTTGATATCTATACATTTATATATCAAATGATATGACCTAATTAGGGCTTAACAATTACATCCTTACCCTAAGATCAACGGTGTACAAAATTTACCTTGATCATCTACACATAGGAGACATAAACAATTAATGTTTTAAATATGTAATTAATGTCCTCCTCGATCATGTAAATTGTTATCTATGTCGGCTAAAAATTTGTTACATAGAATGATGTGCCATAAAAAACTTATAGGTGGTCTCTGTTCCACTCGATTATTATTGTCTCTCAGTGCTCGGTGTTGTCTGTGTATCTCGGTTATACTAGTGTTCGGTTATGTTGTGTAGCTTAGTGTTGTTCACTGCTTGGTATAGTATGTCTACTCGGTAATCACTATGTTTGGTTATCTCTAGGCGTGATCAGTGCTCCTGGTTAACTCTGTACTTCGATGATTATACCGACTGTCTTGTTGTGACTCTGTTACCAATTGTTCATTATGTCTACTTGATAATTGATGATGGGAATGCCGCCATAACTTAGAAGAGAATATAATTATAATAAGAGAAGGATGAAACTTTTTAAGATGCAAGCACTTTTGATTCCCCACATTGAATCAATGGAAAGGCATTTGAAGATAGCTAAGTATTTGGTCAATACCCCTGATGGTAGTTCACTGGGCACCAACATTGGACTGGCAACTGACGTTTCTTCTCAGATTATTGTACTTCACACACTTAAAGAAGAATGGGAGTCATCCCTGGTTGGTGTATAGAATAATTACCCACACATTTTTTATCAGGTATAAGTATATCCTACTGAGCACTAAGTAATTTTGTTTTTGGCATATTTGTCAAAAAAGGGGGATATATATTATAAGTACACAAGGGGGATAGATATGGATATAAGTACATAAGGGAGATATAAGTATACAAATTTTAAGGAGTATTATCCCAGGGGGATTTTTTGAGTTTTTGGAAGTTTTGAAGTTTTTGATGACTTTGAAGTTTTTGCCAAAATGCACAACTAATGTCAAAGAGGGAGATTGTTACTCCTACCCCAGTTATTTTTTTGCCATTAGTTTTTTCAAAGTCATATTAGTCAAAGGAGATAGTCGGTAAAAGGTAGAATACATTAAGGAAAATAGTCGGTAAAGAAAAGCATCACAGACATCAAGCACCAAACAGTGACAATCACCGAGTTGAGAAAAGAATAATAAGTCACTGAGCAATGACAATTACCGAGAGCAATGATAGTTACCGATCAGGATTAGTCACCGAGTCACCGAGAAAAGTTAGTAACCAAGAAGATGTTATGTCACCGAGAAAGATCAAAGCATATTACTGAGCAATATCAGAGCTGACATAACAATTCAAGTTGGATACTTGAATCTGGATGCCGAGCAGAAAAATCATTTACAGTATTCAAGGTAAAATTTAGGTAGAACATTGGGATTATAAAAATACGATTGTACATGTGTTAGGGATTTTTCTTGTATGAATCATAATGCTTATGAATACTAATATCAAACTGAAATTCATCCTTATAGACTGATTCGTGCATGCTATCAACCTGAAATATAAAGTGCTCAAACTCTACTTCACCTAATGAGTCACATATGTCATGAATTTGTAACTCACCTTGTATATCCAACCGACAATCAAATGAGTAATCAGATTTGTATTCACACATGTCATCAATATCAGCCTCAGAGATTACTCCACAATCTTCCAGTGTATCCTCGCAATCACACACTAAATCAGCAACAAAATGAAAGTAAGCATCATAAAACTTGTTGTTACATGCCGGCTGACTTTGAACAGTTACTTGATCATATCTTTCGTCAGTGAACAAAACCTTTTCATCACAATCATGGTCACAACTGGAAGAGAAGCAATCTGATTTCTTTCTGCAGTATAACATTGTATCATCATCAAAATC
>MU226272.1:143724-159294 GCA_018584345.1 Thuja plicata | reverse complement strand
TCAATTTTGGTTGACATGGTGCTAAACAGGCCAAATGCTTGCATGAAAGAATTTCTATTTAACACAAGCAAATTAGTGCCATCCTCCCTTTTGATGGTCTTTGTTAGTACATCATAGTGGTTAGCCAATTCTAGAAATAGGTCAACATCAAGGAAAACATCAGGCACTAATAACCTACCCAGTCCAGATATCCAAGGGTTTGATACAGGGATAGGCTTATCAGAATTCTTGTAAAAATAAGTAAACAAAGAATAACCTATTGTTCCTGGGGTCACTGCATCCCTGATGTCCTTGAAGTCATCTTTGAAGACACCAGCATCAATCCTTCTATTCTGAGTGGACCCTGGCAGCAGCTGGAGAAATTCATCAGAGAAGCTAGGTTTTCCTTTAGGATCATCTCCACTGCCTCCACTAGTAGACGCCATGCTCATAGCAGTACTCATGTTTGCAAGCTTTTGAATTTCTGGTTGAACGATATTGAAAAAAATCAAAGACCTCCTTCTTAGAATTTTAAATCACCTCAGAACACTGCTACGGCTTTGAATATCACCTTTTGCTTTAAAATAAAAACTTTACTCTGAAATCATGAACTCGGTGAACAAGAATGAAAACAGACTCCTCTGTTTATAGCCATAAGGTTCAGAGTACATGGCTCAAAGTTCAGAAACATCAGTTTTGCAATTAATTTTATATGCCATGAAACGTTCAAAAACCTAGCCGTAGTCACGCGAGGTGACAGGAAATCAAATTTAAATCATGAGAATTTTGGCGCAATCAAAAAAATGGTTAAGACAGCTGACATGGCACTCTCTGATTCTCCTTCTATCATACATCTCAGCTACCTTTTATACACAGTAATCAAAAATTCTTTTATCTGATTGGCCGTAGGCTTGATCTCCTCTGTCACGTCCTCCACTTGGCACCGCTTTTATAGATCCTGTTTATCTGGCGACCTCGCGACCTCATAAAGTCTCTTTGTCACGAGTATTTTCTCTTAACCATGGTCTGATCATCAGATTAGGCGACCACGTAATTCCTTTACCTCAGGTAACCCAAGCCTTTCCAGCGATCAGGCGACTATGTGAAAATCCATGTCGCGCAGGGTTAACCTTAACTCAGTTTCTTTCTCCAGACTACGCGACAAACTGTTGCACTTAACATTTCATAGCAATCGCCAAGTCGCTGGATACTCATTTCTCTTTCCTAGATTACACGAAAACCCTTTGGTCGCCGAGTCGGGTGATAGACTTAAACCAATCTTTTACTGAAAAGGTACCCTTTCTCTGTTTTCAGCGACTTCGCGACATACCTTAATCGCTTAGTCGGAAGGAATTTCTCCCTGGGGCACTTTTATCACGAGACTACGTGACCACCGTCAGATCTCTTTACTTCCTCATCGCACGAATGTCTTTTAATCGCTTTAGAATTTCACATGCCCTTAAAATATCAAGAGACTTCGCGACCGAGGGTGAAATGACTTTAGTCTCCTTATCGCTTGATCCCTTTCCTTCATCTGGTGATCTCCCGACAACCACTAGCTCTGTGACAGATGTCATCTTTTCTTTCGTCCTCTTTATGCACACTGGGAACTGAATCATCACTCCTGTTCTGGCGACATCCCGACTAAAGGAAATCACTTAGCCTGAAACTGTTAGTCGCTGGGTCGTGACTGTTATCCACTAACCGCCAAATATCACGAGACCACGCGACTGAAGAAAAGCCTTAACTGTTTGAATTAACTGATCCAGCGACCATGCGACATGAAGAAAGTGCAAGGTCGGGAGACATTTCTTTGACCTGTTGACTCTTCTCGCGATCACCCGACTGAGGTGGGTCCCGTTCATTTTAAAACTCATAACATGATGTTACAGCGACAACCCGACCAAAGAAAGATCGCTAAGTCTCGATGCATAGATGGAATATTCAATTTCTTCACGAGACTACGCGACATAAAGGGAAAGCTAAGTCGGGAGATCATTTGGAATATGCGCTCAGGGTAATGCGATCAAGCGACTCAACTTAGTCTTTTTATATAGCACATGCATTTAGTGACTTGAAAAAAAGGTAATGAAGAAATAGAAAGACATGGCTAAGGGTTTAAAAATACATCGTTTAACATTTGGCTTTAGGGTTTTTCAGGGTTTTGACAATTTTTGGCAACGCATAGGCATGAAAACCTGAAAATTTTCAGAGGGAAGGGCAAGGAACCAATCATAGCAGCAAAAACAGGAAATACAACCAACAACATGTTCACTAGGTAATCCACCCAATGAAACTCAAGTGAAATAAATGTGTTGGAAATGAAACCAACCTTGCACCGCTCCACCTCCTCACTAAGTTTATTATTTTTGTGTTTGCTCATTTTCCAATTATCATTTGGTTTTCTGTAGATTTTATTTCGACATTAATATACAACTTAACAGTTCTCAGTTCACATAAATTATGATTGAGAAAGATTTCTCAAAATGGAAATTTGATGATTATTCATTAAAATGGAGATATATAGGTGGAGAGAATCGTATTTCAGAACTTTAGTAGCTCATCATTACATATATCATATGTTAAACAAAAAAAAGTTGTCTCTTTATGCGATCGATTAAGACCTTTTTTCCAGTTTGTCTAATAAAAAATATTTGCATCTTATCAATAATTTTCTCAATAAAAATGTTTCAAATATAATTGAAATATATAAAATCTACTATTTTCTATCTTTTTAAAAGTAGATTGTAATATGATGAGTGAAAGGTATCTATATTTTTTGACAATTAGTACTTACGATTTTTTACTAAAGTTGGTATATATATATCATTTAAAATATTTTCTCAAAGTTTCCTTTCTTTTTTTGTCATCTTTAAAGATTGTTTATAATTCAAGTTTGAAAGAATAAAAAACTATTGATTGTTAATCTTTAATCATAAACAACACCAAACAAATTCAAGTCTTTTGAAGGATTACAATGTTTTCATTACAATGGAGATATATATAAGTGGAGAGAATCCTATTTCGGAACTTTAGTAGCTCATCATTACATATATCATATGTTACAAAACAATTGTCGCTTTATGTGATCAATTCAAACCTTGTTTTCCAATTTTGTCTAATAAAAAACATTTGCATCTTATCAATATTTTTCTCAATAAAAATATTTCAAATATACTTGAAATATATAAAATCTATTATTTTCTATCTTCTTAAAAGTAGATTGTAATATGAGGAGTGAAAGGTATCTATATTTTTCCAAAATTAGTACTTACATATTTTTACTAAAATTGGTATATACCATTTAAATTATTTTCTCAAAGTGTCCTTTTTTTTTTTGGCATCTTTAAAGATTGTTTATAATTCAAGTTTGATAGAATAAAATTATTGATTGTTGACCTTTAATCATAAATGACACAAATCAAATTCAAGTGTTTTGAAAGATTACAATGTTTTCATTAATGTTTATTGAGATGTAAATTTATTAAGAATTTACATCATACTTGATTCTTCATAATAATTGCAAAATAAATGTTGATTGAAATTCATAAAGTGTTGTGCTAGATATGTCTCGTCTCATATCAATAGAATTTTGATTACCTACATATCACAAAAAGACAACAATGCATATGGTATTGACATAAATACACATTTGTACAAATATTTAAAAGTTTAAAATAGCGTCCCCAATGCAAGGTTGGAACTCATATACTATAATTTTTCATTTATAGTCTAAGTTGAAACTCTGAAGAAATTTAAAGGAAGGGAAACTTCATTTTGCAATTATAATTCAAAAACATCAATCTTGATCAATGTACCATAATTTTTATTAATGTGAATTGAAAACCAAAAAAATTGCACTATCACAAAATATACTTGAAGTTTATAGTCATGATAAATTAATTTAAATCATTTATTACTATGGTACTCAATATGTTTTTGAATAGATTTAAAACTAAATAAGAAAACACGGGATCTACATACTTCTTTAGAATCATTACAATATAATTTTTTTAAAAAAAATTAAAATTAAAATGATATTATACAATGGTAGATAGATAGAGTTTTTGATGAATTAAGTCATCATTACTAGCGTACATGAGATTCCTAAAAGTTTAGTGATCAAATATGATAGGATTTTGGACTTTAAAGGTAGTTACATAATTGTGTGAAATATGCAAACTTTTTTTTGAAGTTGTAAGTAGTATAAAATGATGAGATTTTATAGCTCATTTAGTCATAAATATTTGAATAACATATAACATGTATGTGGGTTCAGGATTTTATAGTCTATTTAATCAAAAAATTAGCAATGATTTGTGATATGATGAATTGTCAGTATCTATATTTTTTACACTAGACTTACAAACGTTTTTCAAAGATGATATATATGATTAATATTATTTTCTCAAAAGTTGCCTATTTTGTCATCTTTAAATATTACTTACCATTCAAGTTTGATAGAACATAAAATCATCAACTGTTGATCTTTAATCATTAGTTATTTGAAAACAAACTCAACCATCTTGAAACAAGACAAATTTTATAGAAATTTATATTGAGATGTAAAGGTGTTAGTAGTTTAAACCAGTCTTTAATTTTTATAATAATCACAAAATAAATATCCTTTGAAAGATGTAGAAATGTTCTACTAGATGTGTCATTGTATTGTATTAATAGAATTTTGGTTACCTACATATCAAAAAAGATTAATAATGTATATGTCACATCTCATATTTTTGGCTTGATTAATTAATAAAATAAAGTATATTTTAATATTAGTTAATTATCTCTAATTTTTTAATTATGAATTATTTATGATATTATTATGATTCCTTATGTTACCATTGTAATTGACAAGTAACTTATTAGGTACAATGCAACTAAGTGTAGGTATGAGTTGAAGATAGGAACATGGTTGATGAGACGCAATGTAGCCACTTGCTAAAGAATGATCGAGATGAATACTTGTTTCACACACCACATAGTCTCATTTTGATCTACATTTTGAATGATATCATGGTTGCATTTTGAATGATTTGATGATGTCTATGATTATCACTTTTATCATATTGCTTCAATTGGTTCAAAAAGAAAATAAATATGCATATCTTTTGTACATCCATTTATTCATGCTTGTATGTATTTTCTTTGATTTTGGGTGCATGTCGCCTTTCTTCTAGAAATAAAAAGTAAATATTCATAATATATGTTTACATAGACACGTAAATATTATTAAGTTGGTGGTGAATGAAATTTATAAATACACATGTATACATAGATACATGCATACATACATACATACATACATAAACATGTGCATATATAATATCCATGCAAACATGTGTGTGTGTGTGTGTGTGTGTGTGTGTGTGTGTGTGTGTGAATATTGACATTGTAATTGTTTTACTTGTTTTTTCTTAGGCTCATATGAATCAAATTTATATGCATTGGAGGTTGATTGGTATTTAAACCAAATCTCATAATATAAACTATTTCCTTGTAGTCAATTTAATAGAGGAATGGGAAAATGGGAATTAATTAATTGAATGAGTGTGGGATCCAATTAATTATGGACTATAGAGACCATAGGTAAATTATTTATATTAAATTAACTAGGCAGATGAAATAATATTAATTAATTAAATAATATATAATTATTTAATAAAAAATATGACCATGTTAGCGTGACAAGAGAACTAAATTCAATTAATTAAATAAAATAAATTTAGGTGTCTATATTATGTCCCTCTTTATAGTGGTGATAAAATAACATTAGTGTGAAGAAAAATAAAGCGTAGGTGACATGAAGAAAATGAGCGAAAGATTGCCCCAAAAGGATGAAAATTTAGTAATGAAGTAGGTCAATGGATGGAGGGATGAATTAGTGATGCTCATTTTAGAAGAAGCATGAGGAAAAAAGGTTTGAATGATATCTCAAAAGAAACATGACCATGATAAGCAAGAAGAAACAAGGGAAAAAGGAGAGTCGAGATGAAAATGACTTGCAAAAAAAGAGTGTAGAGGAGGAAATGGCCTAGACCATGAGAATGAAAAATTAGGGTTTGCAAGGGCCCTATATATAGAAAATTCAAAAAATTATTATTCCTTTTCACTATGTGAGAGAGAAATTAGAAGAAAATTAGTAATCTCTTGAGATAATTTGTACACCCAAGAGATGGTAGCACAAGGATGTCTGGGACACCAGATACATGTCATGGGCTAGGTTAGGCGATGTTGACGAGAGGACTGAGAGGTATATGTCATAAAACTTGGACATCAAATTTATTATTGTCAATTTTACTGGGTAGGAAGGGAATTAGAACACATTCTTGTCGAATTGGGATCCCTAGGAATGTGTAGCAAGTAGGAAGGATCATGATCTCACTGATTGTGCACATGCAATAAATTTTTGGGGTTTGGGTATTTAGTGCGAATGCATTCCCAATATAGCAGGTGTTGGTAAGTGGTGATTGATCATGCAAATATTGTACACTCCTCACATATCCTCTCAATAGAAAGATAGACTCTTGTACCCTTTTAGCAAGAAACAAATCGAACTAACAATTGGATGAACCACTCATAGTTCACCCTATGTGTAAAGGCTCACTTGCCTATGTGATTTTCAATGAATCAATTTACTAATAACTAATTCAAAAGAATACTTTTGATTGGAAAGTACTAAAGGAATTCCACATTCATCCATAAACATGATATGTACGCAGGAAGATTATAATTACTTAGACAAAGTTCACAGAATTTGCATATTTTTTCATACATCCATTTCATATTTTTTCATGCATAAGATTAGAATGAAGAAGTAAAATAAATACTTGGAGATTCAATCCCAATAGATATTAATTCAACAAATTACAAACACGCATATTTTCAATAACAGTAAATATTCTTTCATTCATAGATAAAGGTCTCATTCTTTATCACCCATACACACATATATGTAATCTATCAAAATGAAAACAAAATTGTATATATTTTATATTCAAAATTGGACCTTTCTCGAGTCTAAATTTAAGTATATATAGCCTCTAAGCTAATATTTTTTGAATCAGAGTAAAAAAAACCTAACTCTACATAGGATTGAATAGTTTTTCCAACAAACGAAGATAACTGAAACATAGCTAAAAGATAGTAAAACTATGATCTATTTTCTAAAAAATCAGCACATGATCATGGCTGGGACATAGTGGAAGAGTCAGTTATGTGGTTAGGAGATGGTGGTGTGACATGTATTTTTCTTCCACTTCAAGTGTGCGAAAGAGAAGTTTAAAATCGCCTGGTGATGCAGGAGTCCAATATGGATATTTATTTGCCCCCACTCCTTATCCTTCTTAATCTGAATTATTTTTTTCTTGTGTGTTTATAGATGGTCTAAACTACAAACAATGATCATTGATTAAATATATTCTATTTGAGAGAATTCATCGGTAGTTAGGTCTTTGATCTCCCTAATAACCTTGATCTTCTCTTTCAGTGTTTTTTTCATTTCACTTGTATCCTCTACAGTCCGGCCACCCTCTTTTAGAAATTGAATATCAATACACTTGAGGTCCTTATGCATGATATCAGTGAGTCCATTAATTTCTTTAAGAAATTTAACAGATTCCTTGTAACCTATTTTATAATCGATTTGTGTTATTCAATGTTGTTTTAGAGAAATAGAGAACATTATCGTCAAGGTTTATTATAGGTTTCTCTGCTAAAAACTTGGTAACCCCATATTTTTGGACATCACTCAACTAGGATACCATTTCACTCCACTTGGTCTTTTAATTATTTTAGAACTAATTTTAATCTCTAGCTCTTTTCTTACCTAGATTGCATCGTCGTAGATTTTAACCAGGTTAGTGATGGATTCGATACCCTGTTGTGTGATTAAATCTAGATAATCATGGTACATATCAGCAATAATTGTATTCCTCTAGATGTTCTCAAGGAGCTTCTATTTCATAGGGGATTTAGGGTTGAAGGATTGTGGGATCTGCAAAAGTGGTTGTGGGCTTGGCTCTTGTATAGCATGGATATACTTTGCCATTTTCTTCAGAGCTAACTTTAGTTCCATTTTATCATGTTTATCCTTCCACATCCTTGATAAAACATGTTTAATTGAGGATGCCAAATGCTTATCATTTTTGTGCCTTGAAGCAACTCCCATGTCCATCTTCTCAATAACGAAGTCCTTGGCAGAGGCTTGGTCTGTGTCTTTGTCAATAATTGGCCTCGCAATTTTTTCTATCTAGTACCCTATTTTTTCATCAACCTCCATCATGACTTCAGTTTTAAATTTCTTTGGTTTTATTACCTTCCCAAGACATCTTCTTACCATATCCTTAATTAGTAATTAAAATGGAACTACACTTTTCTTCTTTATGATTGAGGTTTCTAGTTACTTTGAGGTGATTGGTGTACT
Source organism: Thuja plicata (assembly GCA_018584345.1). Taxonomy (NCBI): domain Eukaryota; kingdom Viridiplantae; phylum Streptophyta; class Pinopsida; order Cupressales; family Cupressaceae; genus Thuja; species Thuja plicata. The sequence continues at coordinate 150,887 of MU226272.1, read as the reverse complement.
CTTCGGCGGAGGTGTTTAAAGATTGAATTGATCATGAATTACGACACTTGAAGAGGCAATATTTGTCTCAAGTTCCATCTCTTTCTCACTATTTCCTATGTTAGGAAATTTAGGTATCTAGCAATCCATTCTTTCCCTTGATTCCTCTATAGGATCAAGATCAACAATCACTTGACTTTTTGAATGCTTACTGCCCTTCTTTTTTCTTATGGATCTAGTAGCTTGAGTAGGAGGCGAGCTCTCTCTCTATAACTTTCTTGGATTTCTTCTTTCAATAACCTTTAGTCTTAATAGGAAAATCAACACCTACAATATCAAAATATGGATTATAAGGAGGATAATGTAACTGTGAAACAATGTTTTAATGAGTGACTAAAATAGCCTCAGAATCAGGCTATAACATTTTCCCAATTTGACGGTTCTTTAGCCATCTTTCTATTCTCCTTATCACATTGAGCAATTGATGTTGGATACTATCTTACCCCTTTTTATTCCAGTCTATCTCATGAAGTGGTTGCCCTTGAACTTTATTTGTAAACTTTGAGTACAAGACATCTTCATCTTCTTCCTCCTGAACCCCAGTGATATTCATTTTGAGGTTCATGGAAATGATTTGGTTCAATGTGAATCTAGACCATAACCTTCACCTTACCTCAAATTTGTAAGAATAATTCTGCCACTAGTCTTTCATCTGAGGTATATGATGGAATTTTTCATCCACATTTAGGTGCTCCAAGGAAAATCCCCTCATGTCATGTTTCTTCCTAGTAGTATCTAATAGAAGGTTCAATTTCTTGAATTTTAGCTCCATTATTAGTGCATCAGATATAGTTTTACAACCATAACTACCTAGTTCAAATGGGAATACTTATCCATAAGTCCATTTCTCCTTTATTTTCTTATTAATATGAGCCAATTTCCTACTCACTTCAATCAACACAAGAATTTCAAGAGCATATATGGGGAATTTAATAGGTTTTCCCTCATATCTGTCAATCCTAAGGTATGTAAATTTGGTAAAATAAATGAAGTAACTCCCATAAATACTAACCAATTAAATTACCCGATTTGACATCCTCTAATTCAAATTACCCTAAATTTAATATACTAGTCTCCCTTCAAAGATATCATTCACCCTCATGAATTTTTCAGCATATTTCTCCTTTTGAAGGTGGGAGTAATACTCATAGATTTTCATTCCTTCTTTCTAGGGTTTACTATGAAGACCATGCCATTCTCTAGTAGAGGCAAATGTATAAAACAGATAGGAAAACATGTAAAAACCCCTAGACCTATGAAATTAGATAAACCATCATGTATGATTTCAACAATCACTTGGGCCCATTCTAAGTACTTCTGGCCACCCAACTAATTTTAAACATAAAACTACATCCAACAATAGAATGTATGAGAATTTTCCTTGAGTCTGTTTAGCAGTGTGACAATTTTCCTCACTTCAAATATGAGGTTTTCTCTAGTCAAAGGTCTGGACAACATAGAACCACCATTATGTGTATTCAAGAGCCAATTTCTGGCATTTACACTCTTATAAGTTCTTACATTCTCTAAAAATAAAGAATAGGACATACCAATGGACCAGTCCTCATAAGGCTCTCTCTCAAGAATTCCCATGGTAGTAAAAATTGTCTCTCTATCAATATTTACCAGGGTGCTTCCATCAATTTTAAGGATGCGGCTTTTTTTGGCATCATACCTATTAATGCATTCTATCACCAATTCAGGGAAAGGCGCTACAGCAAAGAAGAAATTCATTGCAATCAAACCACTCTACATAATTTTATCCATCATGGAGTCTGGCTCTGGGTTCCTCTCTCTTTCTCAAAATTCTCCTAGGTCAGCCTAAGCCAAGGAGCTACCATCAAGCTCTAGTAAATTATTGATCAAATAGGAAGTATGCCCTAGGTTTGGAAGGATTGGCCTCATGGTGATAATGTCAACAAAATACATCAAAAAATCCCATAGAAATAGAAGAAATTATGCAAAAACAACTAATTTTAATTTTTTTTTCTCCTGTTGTAAACAAAAACAACAATGGAGGAATAGATCTTTAGAACTCACCTATTGCTTTCATCAATTTCCTACAAATCCTAAAAATGGAAAGCTCAAATTATCTTATTAACCACTAGCTTCTTCAACTCTCAACAACTTTCTGAATTAGGAATGAAATTATTACTCATACATATAGAGAAGTAAAGATCTCAGAAAGATTTGCATTCCTTGAAATCTTAAAAACATTGTATGAATTAACTATCATTTGACATAAACTTGACACCGCATTTATTACCAGTCACTTCTACACAAAGGATTATGTCCTCATGACTACTTTCCATAAATAAAATTTCAAATCCTGAAATAGTAGAAATATTCTTCCCACGTGCCAAATTTCTCTTTGATTCTCCTTTAAATAGCATGTCTCTACCTGCACAAAATGAACCTTGAACCATGAAGGTTAAAGTTCATTGAATAAACAATACTGGACCAACCGAATGCACAGTGTCCCTCGACATGCTAAGACTCAAAAAGAAAAATCAAATTTTTAATATTAATGGATAGATGAACCTTGAACCTTGAACCAAATAGGTTCAAAGGTTCAAGTTCTATGACCAATAATACTGACCAACTTTATAATGATGTCATAAAAGAAAACAAGTGTGCTCGATGACTCTAAACCATGAACTTTGAACTTATTGAGGTTCAACCTTGGAGGTTCAAAAAGCCGAAATGGTATGAAACTTAAGGATTTAAAGGGGAAGGCTAAGGTTGACAATTGGACATGAAAAATTCTCAATTTTTGCTGAGTTTGGGAATTTAAACATAGGAAAAAATGTGGGGGTAACATTGGATCTTACTAGGGACTGGGACTTAGAAGGGCCAGGAAATGAACCTAGAAACTCTGGTTGTGCAGAAATAAAAGACCGACAAAATTAGTAGAAAAAACACCTAAACTACGACACAACAAAAAGATATATGCAAGGAACGTGGGACACCCACTTAGAACTGATAAAGCTTTAAATCTTTCCCATTGGAATGTGGTAGTAGCATTGATCAGGCCAAAAGGCATGTGGTTATATGCAAACATCCCTCAGGGAGTTGTGAAGGTAGTTTTATGTTGGTCTTCTTCTGCTATGTTGATTTGATTATATCCTGAAAAGTCATCAAGCATAGACATGATTTGAGATCTTTCCATTGTCTACAATATATGGACCATGACCAGTAAGGGGTAATTTTCCTTCAAGCTATCTTTGTTTAGATTTCTAAAGTCAACATTGATTCATATCTCTCCATTTTTATTTCTGATTGGCACAATATTGGCCACCCAAGTGGAGTAATGAATCAGATATATTATTCAAGCTTTCAACATTTTGTCTACTTCCCTGAAAATAGCATCCTCCACCTTTGGATTTTTTTTTCTGAGATTTTTCTGAAATGGATCTACTCCTGGTTTTAGGGGGACTTTATGCTGAAATTTCCCTCCTCTAAATTTCTTTAGGCTATTTTATGACCAGGAAAAGACATCATTATATTTCTTTAGAAGATTATTGAATCTACATTTTTCTTCAACAGTGCAACACTTTCCTAAGTTAATAAACTTAGGGTCATTCTCTTCTACAATATTGATCTCTTCATACTCACTGGAATTATTTAGATTTTGAGTATCTTTACTTATTCTAAAAGAAAATTGTCTATCCTAGAGGCTTTTAAGAGACACCAGCCCCTTGGGAATCTTATTCTCCTTTAATTGGATGACACCATCCTCCATTTCTTTTCCCAGATCTAGGAAAATTTTATTGCAACCCAATTTCGATCCTTCAAAGAAAGTAGATGCAAACATGTCCATGCTCTACAAAAAAAAATTAAATTTTTTATCACTTTGAAACACTTGCCAAAATCAGAATTGTCAGGTACATTAAGTTGATGAACTATTTCAATTCTATAAGTATCCTTTTTAAAATTGGGATGTCCAAGCAGTAGAGAAGCTGATACTTTGAGGAAGTCTACTCTACTATTCAAATCTCTAGGTATTTCTTCTATTGCAAATGCTTCTAATGCTTCTATTTTGTCCCAAACATTTTTTTTTGTAATTCTTCAGTCTCTCACTTTTTATATTAAATATTGTTAGAATACTTCAGGGATAACTAAGAGAGGGGGGGGGGGGTGAATCAGTTATCAGAAATTTTATCTTTGTCTTATACTTATTAATCTAGATTGATACAAAGTAAATGCACATTCAGATAACACATTACACAACACATCACTTTGGTTATGGGGAAACCAAATGGTAAAAACCCCGGTGGGAATTAGTACCCACAAAGAACTATACTGTTTGTAGTAATCCCTGTTAAAACATCATACAACCCTGTTAGGAGTTGTTCATTACAATGCAGTAGTATAGTGACCTAGTTAAGGGTCTGACCCTATTAGGAGTCTTTTACAATAACCCTGTTAGGGGTGGTGGACTCACTATCCAAGTGGTGAAGGCTACAACCTTCTAGTTGTTTGATACACACTGTATCAATAAGGTGAACTGCTGTTTGTGACACTGCTTGTCTGATTAGTTCCTTTTGTGCGCCGATGCTTTAACCTCTTGTAAAGAACTATAACAATCTTATCTATATTCTAAAATCTTCAACTTCAATATCTATATTATCAACATGTGATAAATATAGCTCTGCTGCTTTAACACTCTGCTCTGCTTTTCTTATCTCTGGCTTTCGCAACTCTTCTTATGACAAATGACCTTCTATAAGTATATACACCAAGTATGAGATCATGGGACCTGTAGGAAAACTCTTCTTAACATCCTTGTTGTCTCTACTAAGTGGGAAAGCATAATTACAACCGTGCAAGTATAAACTGAATAGACGCATCGCTTCACTAGGTCGACTTCACCAATTTAATCATAACTTTACAATCTTCTTGAAATACATTTGGAGACTTTAGATTAATATCAAAAACTCATAACTCATCATGAATATACACACGCATATCTTGAAGATAGGCGCAACTCAATAAACACGTTACATACATCGGCCTTAAACCGTTATTCCTCCAGAACTGTAACCGTTAATAACAGAATTACATATCTTTACTAAAACATCATATCTGGGTCTACGTGTATGAACATAGCATAATAAACATGTCAAAAACATGTATCTATCCTTGCAAGTCTTCATGTCATCATATGGATAATTATATACAAAAGTGTTGCTGTGTATTATATGTTGTCATCAATGACAAACATACAATCAATCAACTGTTCAGAAACAAATCTCCAACAATCTCCCCCATTGGCATTGATGGAAACATATGATAAAAACAACTTCTGTTCATGGTGTCTTCTTTCTTTTACAATCTTCTCAATATCCTCATCAAAGATTCATCTACACTGTTGCAGTTACATAGACTGTGTTTTATATGTATACTCCCCTAGAGTATAAGCTCCTTGTATGTGTTCCTTGTTTAGCTCTTTATTTGTGTTCCTTGTTTTTAGTACATACTCCCCCATTGACATCAATGGAAAAGGGTGCCATAAACCATTATGCACAGGTACTACTCTAGAAATAGAGTAGTTAACCATTCATCAGTCACACAGGACTGTTGTACTTGCTACTTTTTCTAATCAGACTTAGGAGAGGGAATGACTCCCAACTTCTCCCTTAGATACTCAAAAGTATCCTTTGCTAAAGGCTTCGTGAAAATTTCTTCTAACTGATCCTTTGTGCTTACATAGTCCAATGTCACTTCCTTGTCTGCAACTTTTTCTCTCAGAAAATGGTACTTGATCTCTATGTGTTTTGTCTTTGCATGCATCACAGGGTTCTTAGGCATGTTAATAGTACTACTGTTATCACAATGAATAAAAATAGGATAGTCAACCTAAATACCAAAGTCTTTAGCCTTCTTCTTGATCTAAACAATTGTTGTACAATTCAGTGCTGCTGCAACATATTCTGCCTCTGCCATTGATTGAGAAATATAGTTTTTCTTCTTGCTTGTCCAAGATAATAACCTTTCTCCAAGAAATACTGCTCCTCCTGAAGTGCTCTTCCTGTCATCAATACAACCTGCCCAATCTACATCAGTATACACATGAAGTTGTCTATTCTCTGATTTAGGATACCATAAACCATATTCTATAGTTCCCTTAAAATATCTGAATATCCTCTTGATTTCCATTAGGTTATTATGCTTGGGTTTAGCTACAAATCTTCCAACAATGCCAACTGCATTAGATATGTTAGGTCTTGATTGAGTTAGATAAATAATCTTTCTAATCATAGATTTGTACAATGTTTTATCAACTGTTGTGGAGTCATCATCTTTGGAAAGTTTACTTCCTGTTATCATAGGAGTGCATACTGGCTTGCAATCCTCCATATTGAAGGTTTTCAATATTTCCTTCACATATTTTAACTGATTAATGAATATTCCTTTATCTGTCTGTTTTACATTCAGTCCCAAAAAGTATTTTATAGGACCAATCATGCTCATTTCAAATTCATTCTACATTTCTTTTGCAAATTTAATACTAAGCTTGTCATTACCTCCAAAGATAATGTCATCAACAAATATGGCAACTAATAGTAATCCATCAGGTGTTTCTCTTGTGAACAAATTGCAATCTGCTGCTCCTTTCTTGAATCCAATCTTGGTGAGATAACCATCTAGTCTCTCATACCAAGCTCTTGGGGCCTGCTTAAGTCCATAGAGTGCTTTCTTTAGTTTGCATACCATGTCTAGTCTATCTGAAAGTTTAAATCCTTCAGGTTGTTCTATGTAGACTTCTTCTTTTAAGTCACCATTCAAAAAGGCTGATTTGACATCCATTTGATAAACTTTAAAGTCTTTTAATGTTGCATATGCTAAAAAAAATTTTATGGCTTCCAGTCTACTCATAGGGGCAAATGTATCATTGTAATCTATTCATTCTCTCTGTGCATATCCTTTACATACTAATCTTGTTTTGTTTCTTATTACTGTACCTTCTTCATTCATTTTTTTTCTGAAAATCCACTTTGTTCCAATCACATTTTTATCACTTGGTCTAGGAACCAATTCCCATGTGTCATTTTTGATTATCTGATCTAGTTCTTCTTTCATTGCATTTTTCCAATCAGAATCATTACAGGCATCTTCAACAC
>MU226272.1:68187-133715 GCA_018584345.1 Thuja plicata | reverse complement strand
ATTTTTGGGTTTTCAATAAAGAATAGTTTCCTGTGTGTTCTGTGTGTTCTTCTGTTGTGTACAGACTGCTGTAGAGTAGGATTTTGAATTCAGTTAAGTACCATGGATGCTTTTTGACTCTTATAATATGTCCTATGGAGTGTGACCATCAAAAAGCATCCCTCATGTATTTTTATTTTGTTGTTGTGTCTGTGTCTGAGAAGTGGCTAGCCAGAATTGTAGACAAGTCCTAGGCGAGCTAAATGGTCCGGCTAGAGAACTTGTAGGAGAGAGAGATAGAAGGAGAAGGGTGCATGACTGACTTATTTCAGTCATGGAGAGTAAGAGAAGGTGAAGAGTGAAAAATTTTGGTGGGTAGGAAACCTAAGAGAGAGGGAGTATAGAAATCTTTTTAGTTAGGGTCTGTGAGTAACCCTAAGAGACTCAAGTGTGAGTTTAGAGGATCCTGAAGTGAATAGGGTCCAAAGTGAGATTCCTAAGAGAGAGTAGGAGTCTAGAGGAGAAAGGTGACCTCCCCATCAGACATTACTAAGGAGAGTGTATGGACTACCCCAATCCATCCAACTCAAAGATTGGATGGTCCTCCTTATAGAAAAGGTCAGAGGCCCTAAGGCCAGGTTTGATTGGGGCACCATCATCAGTGACAGGTTGAATGAATAGTTGATTGTAGTGAAACACAATCCCTAATTTTATATGAGTACCTACATAGTATACCTATTAGTAGCATGGACGGACAACCCAGGGCTCACCAAGAGGGAGATCATAAATGATCCAAATGCGTGGCCCCACATTATATATCCACAGCTAATGAAAAGGGAAAACATGTCAGAGGATAGCCCTGACTACAGGATAGTCAATGATGCATTCATCTTTGCCATCATCCAATATATTGAGGGTGATTTTGTGAAGAGGATGTTAGAAGAAGTAGCTACCAAAGTGAGGACCATTGGGGCCTATTATATACAGTACAAAACATTCACATACATCCAGGTAGCAGGATCAACTTTGAAGCCAAAGAAGCTACCCAGGTATCCGTCTGATTGGGTAATCACTCTAGAAATGGCCAGGCAACTAGCAGATGCCTATGAACATATAAAACACAAGAAGAAGCATTACTAGGATTTCCCTATTTCTTTGGGCCCATACACTTTACAAGACATGAAGGTTTGCAAATCCTTGGCCTTTGAATGGGATGATTTTCCACTTCAGTAGTACAAGACAGTCTTGCCCCATTTTGACCCCATAGGCACACACAGCCATATCATTGGCAAGTTCTATGTCCATGAACCACATCTTGAAGACCACTAGATAAATTGTATAGATGATCACAAGGTTAGAATCAAGGACTATTTTAGGATGGCCCTTACCCTTGCACAACATGCTTTGAAGACCCCAATTCCCTCAAAGGTCTGGGAATATGATTCAGATGAGGTGATGGGGGCCATTTACACTATGGATTAAATATACAACAGGCCCATCATGAATGCATAAATTGATAAGGATGAGAATTATGGCATTAATTTTTGAGATAGGCATTTGATCCAAATGATCAAAACATGGATCAAAAGGCCTCATAAGATGGATCCAATCCTAGTAAAGAAATTAATGGATCTGCCCCATAAGGCAGATAAGAAATGTAGAGAGAATTCTACCATGCCCAAGTAAAAGAAAGAACCACCGCATAAAACAAGCACAGTCTATGGCCATGAACGTGAGGTAGAGTACGATTCAAACCCAAGGCACAAGGCTGCCAAGATATGAATGACTAGGCAAATAGATCCTCTAGTAGGTTTTTCATAGAGTTCACTAGATGAAGGCCCATCCAAGTCTGGACAATCTCCTCCTACCACCAAAAAGGGGAAGAAATACATATAAAGGGAAGAGAAATTTTGTGTCTCTACAACTAAAGACCATCCAAGAAGAGCCAAAAGAAGAAGAAGAAGAAGAAGAGGAAGAGGTTCCTATGATCAAATAGACAATATTTCAGAGGAGGAAAGAAAAAGAGTCTACCAGGAAACATCAAGAGGATCCTAGAGAACAAGATAATTCCTTTGGATGCCTTAGGATGAGATGAGTTCCAGATGTCTAACTTTGAAGGTCTAGAGGGATTTTTAGACCTAGGGAAAGACACACCAGATTATACAATAGGGTATGACATGGGAGCTCCATCACTCTTCTAGCCTTAGGTGACCCTCACTCCACCTCCCACTTAGTTCACTAATCTGATGCCAAACGTGCCAATCATAGAGTTAAGCTCTAACAAAGGCCAAGGGCCTGGAACTCAAGATACCCCAACAACCCAAGACATAACAAGGGATAAGGCTGTAGGATAAACTCCTACTACCACTCCACCACCTTCTCTCCCAACTCCAATGCCGACTCCACCTCCTTCAACTTATACACCACCACTCATAATGCCAACACTTACTCCACTACCGTATGTTCCCTTACCATGCTTCATCCTGAATCCCCAAGAGTCACTAAGTGTGGAAACCATTTTGTCCCCCAAAACCACATTGGTAGGCATGAATGGCCTTGATACAGAAGTGTTGATCAGTTTGTCAGGAGATGAGGACCAAGGAAAGGATGGACCAGATAGGGTAATAGAAGAAGAGATGAGGGGAGATGATAGGGGAGAAGGAGAAGGGTAGGGATAAGTGAACAAGACAAAGAGTCAGAGGAAGAGGTAACCTCAAGAGCCCAAAGCTTAGCTTCAATCCTCCATCTTACCCCATATGAGCCAGTCACCGCATTTAGTAAACCTACTTGGTTTACTAAAGAGATTCAACTAAGAAAGAGAACTTATATAGATGAGGAAGAGGGGTACAATACAAGTATGACATCTTTAGGGTAGGTCTTCCACCAAATAGAGGCCATCATACCCGCAAGGACTATATCTTATGTTACCCAAGACACTAGGGGTCGCTGGAAGGCATAGGTTGCAATTCCTTTTACTAGCACCTCTCAGACACAAGCGACCCTTGAAGATTATACATTCAAACAAGTAGATTTAGGGGAGCCCACTAGGGAAGGGAGAAAAACATTGGTAGCCTTAGGCCTTAAGCATGCTCTGATGTAGAATCCCAAGTCTAGTTGTTATCGATAGTCGGCTTGAATCTGCTTCAAGGTCACTAAATGGACCTTATAGGGTATTATCAAACCCTATCTTGAGAAAGTCACTAAGATCTTCACCTCAAGTTCTCTAGACCTGGTTTTCACTATAAATCTACTATTTCATGTTGTGGAATCTAATAGGATAGATCCACCCTCAAAGATAAACTAACTGGTTCAACCTGAATAACACAATAACACACACTGCACATAGAATCCATCCCAAACATTCTCAAGATGACTCACCAAATGTTTTCTCTATTCAAAATACTCTAATCTATTACAAAATACAATATATTCTTGTCTTTTGTCTACTCTCTACTATCTTTTAAAAGCTTTCAACTATATATCTATCTCTTAGAAATATCTCCAAAATGTCTCGTGCTCCTTAAAAACTTCAACCACCTTGCACAGATGGCATGGTTGAGCCATAAATGACCCTCCCATCACTAGAATAGGTGTTTCTATCCATCAAAGACAAAATTAACATGTTGGGAGCCATTGTGGTTGAACCAACTGGTCACAAACATCACATCTTGAGTTTCCTGGGTCGTTAACTGACATAACCGAGAAATAGACTGCCATTACCGAGCACCAGTCTTGAGCATCAAAACAAACTTTGCCTTCAATAATTGAGCGCCAGTCAACAACCTAAAATCCAGAAGCAACCTCAAGAAAAATCACCGAGCAACAACACCGAACACCAAGTATAACCTAAGATACATTACCTTGCGACATTCCCAAGCATTTTGCACAGCATACACGAGAAACCTAGAGTAAACTGAGAAAGATTCCCAAGTAGCATTACCAAGCAACAGAGTTTCCCGAGCACTAGCATAACTTATTGCCACATTATCAATTTCGGTTGCTAGAGCCTTAGTTGGATTTCCAAAGGTTTATAAGCTACCTCAACACACACTTAAACTAGGAAATAACTATTTAGCAACTATGTTTTTTGATCACCGATTGACCTCAGTCATTACAAGAATGGTGGAACAAAAAAATTACAAAACAAAAATCTTTCTATCCTATAAATGTTTCTAACCTTAGGTTCTCATGCACCATACTCCCCAAACAAAAATAAATCAACTTCCAGGTGATTGGAGTAAGTCAGGATTGATGCCTAACTTCTTGAAATCACTTTCTTGCACCCATGTAGCCTCTAAATCAGCTTGTATGTGACATGTGACTAGATGTTCCATATAGATCTTCCTTCTAGTCTTCTTGGCAACTCTTGAATTTAGAATCTTTTTGGCCTTCAATTTTGGTGTAACAGGTAGTTGGAGTGCTCTGAGATCCTCGATATCTCTTCTGAGATTAGAATCTCCTTCTGGAATTGGTCCTTTGTAGGATACAAAATCTGCCACATTGAAAATAGGAGATAATCCTATGTTTGCAAGAAGATCAATTTTATAAGCATTAGACCCATATTTTGCCAATATTTCACAAAGTCCTATCTTCCTCATCTGAATTTTATTTTGAACTCCTTTCTACAACCTTGCTTTGTTTAGGTGTACCATGACCAAATCTCTAACTTGAAATTGAATATCTCTTTTTCTTGCATCTACCTTCTGCTTGGTGTGAGTTGTACTCTCTATCAATGCTTCAACTCAGTCATGGACCTCCTTCATGGATTGAGAAAAATCTTCAACATACCCACTCCTCTCTGCATTGCTTCCAAGATCCCTTAATTAACATATACCCCTGGGATGAATCCCATACAATATTTCAAAAGGGCTCTTTCCAGTGGATCTATTGACTATATCATTGTATGCAAATTTTGCTTGAGAAAGTAACTGATCCCATGATTGTCCATACTCCTTGGTGAGGCATCTCAAAATATTTCCTAAGATTCAATTCACCACTTTAGTCTAACCATCATTCTGTGGATGATATGCTAAGCTAAAGGAAAGATTAGTACCAAGCTTCTTCCATAAGGTTTTCCAAAAATGATTCATAAACATGGAGTCTCTATCTGATACAATACTCAAAGATAATCCATGTATCCTTATTGCTTCTCTAAAGAATAGATTTTCTATGTAACATGCATCATGTGTGGTTTTGCATGGCACAAAGTGAGCCATCTTGCTGAACCTATCAACAATCACAAAGATGATGTCCATTCTCTGCTTGGCCTTCAGTAGTCCAACTACAAAATCCATACTAAGACATTCTCATGGTCTTTTTGGGATAGGAAGGGGCTGATACAATCCTGCATTGGATGAAGTCCCTTTTTTGTTCTGACAAACCATACAAGTCTCTACATACTTTTGGACATCCTGATTCATTCTTGGCCAATAGTAATACCTCTTGACCAACTCTAGAGTCTTACTTAACCCAAAATGTCCACTTAAGTAACCATTATGCTTTTCTTGTACTAGGTTCTCTCTCATGGAACCTCTCTGTACACATAGTTCTCCTCCCTTAAATAGAATACTTTCTTGAAGAGTATACTCTGAATACTCACTATGAAAATGATTTTGATATTCTTGACATACCTTATGGTGCTACAAAGTCTTCATCTGCTAGGTAAAAATCCTTGAAGATTTCAATGCCAATGCTCCTTAGCTGAACTTCTTGCACTATGAGTAACCTTCTAATCAATGCATTTTCTACCTTATTATGTACTCCCTTCTTATGATTTGAGGTGAAAGTATAGGCTTGTATATACTCCACCAATTTCATATGCTTATGGCTTAGTTTATCCTATGAACTTAGAAAACTCAAAGCCTGATTGTAAGTAAAGACTACAAATTCTTTGGGAAGGAGATAATGTCTCCATTTCCTTAGTTCTTTCACTAATGCATATAGTTCCAAATCATATGAGGAATACTTCCTCTTTGCATCACTGAGCTTCTCACTATGAAAGTCTACTAGATTTACTTCTTGACTCAAAACTGCACTAACAAGAATATTACTAGCATCAAACTCCACAGTAAACAATTTGTCAAAACTAGGAAGTGTCAAGATCAGTTGATTTACTATCCTCTTCTTCAGATGCTCAAATCCTTCATCATCCTACTCATTCCATTGGAACTTGGCTTTCATACCTCCTTTGATGGTATCTAAAATAGGTGCAATGATTTCACTAAAGTGTTTGATGAACTTCTAGTATAACTATGCTAAACCATGGAAGCTTCTTACTTCAGTTGCCAATTTTGGTGTAGGCCAATTCAAGATTCCTTCCACATTTATGATATCCATCTTCAAGTTACCTTTTGAGATAAAAAAACCTAGCTATACCAACTCTTGCTTCATGAACTCACTCTTCTCCAAGTTGATTGTCAAATTTTCTTCATGCAATATTTGCATTTCCATTTGCGGATGTCTAAGATGATCCTCTTTTGTTTTACTGAACACAAGGATGTCATCTAGGTACACTACAACCCATTTTCCAATTAATTCCTTCAAAACCTCATTCATCAATCTCATAAATGTGCTTGGGGCATTTGACAACCCAAAAGGCATAACAAGCCATTCATAGAGTCCTTCGGTAGTCATAAAAGAAGTCTTCCACTCACCTCCCCCTTTAATTCTTATCTGATGATATCTACTATTAAGATCTATCTTGGAGTAATATCTAGCTCCACCAAGACAATCCATCAAATCTTCTATCCTTGGTATAGGGAACCTATACCGAATAGTTATCCTATTATGGCCCTAGAATTGATACACAACCTCCAAGTACCATCTTTCTTTGGGGCTAGTACTGTAGGAACAACACAAGGACTTATGCTCTCTCTAATCAACCCTTGGTCAATTAGTTCTTGGATTTGGTTAGAAATCTATGCATTCTTCTGCGGGGTCATCTTATAAGAAGCTTTGTTTGGAAGTGAGGCTTTGGGGATAAAGTCAATCTAATGACTAATAGACCTCTCAGGTGGTAGGATAGCTGGTTGACCATCACTAGCTATGGCCTGGTATTGAGTTAACAACCTTTGGATCTCTAAAGGAAACTCTTCCCTCTTATTTACCTTTTCACCTTTTGGTTTTAAAACCAAAGCAAAGCCTACTCCATATTCTTCTCCCAATGTATTTAATAATTCTTTCTCACCAGCCAACAGTAGGTTGGGACCTCTTTTCTTTTCTTTCTCTTCTTCCAAGGTTGACTGTACCCTAAAATTTATTTCATCATTTTTGAAGGAATAGGAGTTTTGAACTCCATCATGCACTGCAGCTCAGTCAAACTATCAAGGTCTACCTAATAGCAGATGACACCCATCCATGGTAAGGACATCACACAAAACTCTATCCTTATGCCTCCCTGTGGAAAATTCTATCCAAGCTTGTTCATTGAATATTACATGTTGATCTTTATTCAACCAAGTAACTCTATAAGGATTAGTGTGAGGTATCCTTGTCAATTTTAACTTCTCAGTAGCTTCTAAAGAAACTATATTATAAGTAGAACCTAAATCAATGATAACTTTACAAACCTTATCGAGTACCTTGTTGTTGACTCGAAACAAAGATCTTCTTTGGATTGGCTCTTCTTTGATGGGTTCTTTGAGGAGTGCTCTCCAAACCATCAAATGCTCTCTCATTTCTGATATGTTGGTAAACACATTGTTCTTCTTCACTTTAACTCTAAAATACCCAAATATTAAAGAAACAATTGAATACAACAATTGGGAAATGTAAATGAATAACTAATTTCCCTCTGAATTTGAAGGTACAACTCCCTTAAATGAATGATCTTTAATGAATATTGATATTTCCTAATCTAAAAGGGGTATGTTCTTAACCTAAGAATAGAAGAGGTAAACCAAGCTAGGACTAGATAGGAGCTAGCTGAGGCAAATTAAATTCAACAAAATCTAGCCAATCTTGAGATCTCAGTAATCATATGAGCTTAAAAATTGGTAATACAATAATAGATAATGATCATGCAGGATGAAGGAATGAGAGATTATTGGTTAAAACAATAATGAAGCAATCTATCTAATAGGAACATTTCTCAAACTTTGAATAACACTAAAACTTCCCCTTAATTAACTATATCAAATCATAATACAAAACCTTGATTCAATCATAAACTGTAAATCCAATTTCAATGAAACATTAAAATTAATGGAAAGATAAATGCAATGCAATGGAACAGTTAAAACAATGGTATTCATACATACACAAATTTGACTCAATAAAATGCCATTCTTCACACCAAAATTTAGTTGACACTTCTATTGATTTTCAAAATAGTACATATAGCTCTGAGAGTTGGACCATTACAAAAAGGGGTAACTGAAATGGTTCAACTTCCCTAACCAGAAATGATAAACACATGTTTATCCATTACAAGCTTTATCAAAATTAATACAAGAGAGAAAATTTATGTTTCCATTTTCTTCCCTTTATCTTTTTTTTCCCTATAGGCGGTGACAACTGTGATGACCAAAACTAGCTCTTCATGTCTATTAACATGGACATTGGTATATCTGATGAGCTATCTGGAGTGATCTTTGGTTAGGCTCTTAACCGCATCTACCCAGTCTTTCAAATATTCCATAGCTTTATAGATGCATACACTAAACTGTTGGAGTTACAAAACCTTATCCAAGTGAGAAGAGGACTGCTCTGCCAACTTATCCACATAGTCAAAGAAGGATTTGTGCATGGTGGTCACTCCGATCATCTCTTTTCTTTGACTACTTGTCTGTGAAGCTCTGTGGAGACCCTGAAGGAGTTTAAAAATTTTCTCTGTACTTCTTTTATTTTAACATCTGTCTGTTGCAATCCTCCTTCGGCTTGAATGATCATCTCGGTCTTAAACTCAAGGCTTTGAAGCCACTCAATCATAGGCTCATCTCCTTTCTGTAGGGTCTTGGCCTTTAGTGCCTCCTTAGTCTTCATTTTAAATGCTACATGCAGCGAGACTATGCATTCTTGACACTTTACCCTCTCTGATGTGAGAGTCTGCAAATTCTTTTCAATGTAGCTCCTCTCTTTCTCCAACTTCAATAGAGTGTTACCTAGCTTCTCAACAACTACCAGTCCTTCGTATTTGAGCCTCTTAATCCATCATTTACCAATTTTCCCAAAATTCTTGTCTTCCTGCAACTTATCTATGATAGCTTGGTTCTCTACAACATTGGGGTTGAAGGTGGTTTGGTCACTTAGAATGTTGGCAACTAGCGTAACTAACTGTCTAATAAAGTTAGTTAGTTCAATGATTTCTACTTTAAGCTGAACCTTAGTGGTCTTGAGTTCCTCGAGATCTTCTTCAATTACAATGTTGGTGGATTTCCACCAATCCACTTTAGTATCATGATGATCCAGCCCCATATCAAATGACTGTAGCTCAAAATCGGTAGTGGTCAAATCTTTAATCCCACCTTCTTATATAGGCTTTTCTACCTCCATGGTGAAATTCCCTATTTCTGGGTCTCGACCCAATGTAGATAGAGTTTTTGATTTTTTTACCTTGCTCATGGTAGAACTAGATTGTAGAGATCGTGAGAGATTATCCTTGCTAGGAGCTCCCTCTTCGATCCTCTTCCTCTTGTGCTCTAAAGTGCTCTCTATCCAAGAATCCGCACTAGTGACTTTAGTAGCAGAGAGAAACTCCTCTATGAACAATTTCCTGATGAATGGAGGGGTATATTTAGGCCTAGAAGAAAATGGATTCACTGAGGTAGGGGAGGAGGAAACCAATTTAATAACTTGAGCAACCTTCTATTGCTTTCCATCCTCTTTATCTGATTTTGTGGCCGCTATGCTGGAACTATCTTCGCCCACTTCCACTATGACAAGAGACCCTCACCTTGGAGTATCTTGGGTCAAGGTATCACCTTGCGTGCCCATGATACTAACTTGGGCTTATTGCTCTATTTCAGTATTCTTAACAGGCTCAGTCGTAGACTTGACTGTTTCTATAGAGACTACTTCTTCTGTTGAACCAATGATTGGGGTTGAGCCATCTCCACAAGTCTTATCAAATGGAATCATCTTTTCAGGAGGTTCATCACCTCTACCCATTGGTTGAAATAATTATTTGGCTATGTTCAGAATAGTTGATGAAGATGATGCAGGAGTACTCCCAATCTCTTTTGTTGGAGTTTGTTGAGACGGGGGCCTCCTTTTCGACCTCTTCCTTCTGCCTGCCATCCACTCAACCCATTTCTCCATCCTTTTGTAAATCCCACCCATCAAGCTTTCTAAGTCATCAATAGCTTGACCTACCATGGGTTTAGAGCTTATGGGAAGGGGCTTGATCTTCTTTATGTATGTATCATCGTACATATGTTGGCCGTCATCTTCTAGCCCTTCAACTG
The DNA here is from genome assembly GCA_018584345.1 of Thuja plicata. Taxonomy (NCBI): domain Eukaryota; kingdom Viridiplantae; phylum Streptophyta; class Pinopsida; order Cupressales; family Cupressaceae; genus Thuja; species Thuja plicata. The sequence continues at coordinate 123,333 of MU226272.1, read as the reverse complement.
CAATGTTAACTTTGAAATTTTTGATTTTTTCAATAGTTAACCTTGCATAGAACTTTCTCTGCTCTCTAAGTCATCCTTGCAGTTGGCCCAATAATCTTCAATATCATCAATGTGATGGATAGTGTGACCCATTTGCAGATAATCTTGAGCATAGTTCACAGGATCATACTGCAGCCTCAGGACATCATATGTTTCTAAATAAAACCTCTTTGAGAATGTTTTCAAAACATTCTTTGCATCAAATTGGGATGCACAACTGTAGGCTCCAATGGTCATCGGGAAATTGTAGCCTTTCTTCTGGGCACCCATGTAGATTAGGTTCACCTAGACTACTTGCCTCATCACTTCAACTAGCATGATCATGTCATCTTGATATCTGGGCAGCTTCAAAGGGAAATCGTCGAATCCTACAAGATGAATGTATGAGAAATTTGCAAACTGGATAAAATAAGCTCCAAATTGGCTGATGAATGCCATGGCTTCTGGAGAAAATATCCTTTTACAATCTCATTGTAAATGTATCATTAACTTTGAGATATTCAGTGTAACTGCTATGCAATTTTAGATAGGGAAAGGAATCATAGCTCTTAACATCTAAAGGGGAATTCTTCTAATCTAGGAATTCCTAACCAAAGTTGAAATCTAGCCAAAATATATAATAGAACCGAAGACATATAGAAATCATTTTGGTTTTTAGCTCTATTTAGGGCATTGGAGAGATTTTCTCTTACCATGAGGGCCCAATCAATAAAATGGTGTTGAGAGAAAATCATGTGGACTAGGAAGAACTGATGCCCAAAACAATTTAGCACGTCACTATCACCTCTGATTTTGTGAAGCAATACTAGGATAGCCACAATCTTTGGCTTCAGGTTTGTGCCATATAGAGTTTTGGACAACTTTCCCTTAGTGCTCTTCGGCTCTTGGAACCATGTCTTCATTATCTCCTTCTTCCACATGGCCTTCTTCACTCCATATTCAATAATCGCCCGAATGTATGTCATCTCCGAGTATTTGGCTTGTTTTGGAATACGAAGGGAGTTATGAATGGAGTCTCTGTCAATAGAGAGTAGCACAGTGTCATCAAGAAAGAGGATTTTCTTGGTGTCCAGATTATAGTGAGCTATGCATTCTTGAATGATTTTAGGAGCTTGAATTGCAACAGGGAAACCAATGGCTTTGACTAATCCACTCTCCTTTAGCTTCTCAGTAACATGGTGCATTTGGTCCACTTTCAATCTATTCTGGAAGCTCTACATATTGAAGAACTTCAGAGAAGTGTCTATGATTTTATTGCCAATTAGAAGTGATGTCGTTAATTCCATCAAACCTTGTAAATGTGGTAGCCATGCTTTTATTGATTTGAAATGGGAACTAGGGATATATCCCAGGAAAATGAAAGCAAAGAACAACTATTTCCAAGAGCTTTTAATTCAGAAAATTCATCAAATAGATGGTAGTTCCTATTTGTATCACTTCATTGAATTTATAACTTTTTGAATTCTTACTGTTAACAACCAACTTCCCATGCCACATGAATGAAAACACTTAAGCATTTATGAAAAAGTCCGTTATGAAGCAAAATGACTTTATTTGAATTAATTACTTTACCTTTGTGGGCCGTTAAGAAACATCTTTTCACTTTAGAAAACTGTAACAGTGATTTTTTTTGGATGTAGCAGATAATTGCTTTCCCACTTCTCTTTTGGGAGGAGAAATGCTTTTGGGGTGCTCCTTTCTCTGAAATCCACCAAGGAGGAATCTTAGCTCGTTGCAATGTTAAAATGACATGTGGTGATTTTATTTTCTTTCTTTATGCCTTGAGTCCCCTCATAAGTTTGTTTTTCTTCATGAATATTGCATATAACGATCTGGTGGAAAATGCACCTCATGGGTTGGAACCCATCTATTTGAAGTAGTGGAGAAGCCATTTTCCACTTTTCCACCATTGAGAATTCCCTCTTAGTTTCTTCATCATTTGATCATTCCTCTGACCTGATGGGACTTGTTTTGAATGCTATATCCTTTCTAATCTTCAATTATATTTTTCCAACTTCAACTAACCACTGAGAGTTTTGGAATTACCCATTGGGGAAAATGAGAGTTTTGGAATTTTCTGCCAAGGAGAAGCCTGAAACCAATTTTTTTCCATTGAGACAAAATGAAGTATCAGAACTTAAAGATTTTGGAATCATGAAAGATCAATGTTAAGAACTATGTAAAGGTGACCTTTATCAGATTTGGGAGCTTAACTTACCCAATATGACATAATTTTGGATAACAACCCCCTGGCTTACAAAGGAGAAGGCAATTTGGGAAAATCTGATAAAAGGATTCTCTAGCCTAAGAGAAAAAATAGACTTAGACTCATGACTTTCATGATGTTTCAAAACCACTACCACACACCAAACCTCCATTTTTCTCTAAAGATATGCAGAGCAAAAATGGGGCAACAACTGGCTCTGTCTGGGGACTTGGACATTCGCATGTCCAAGCAAGGAACTCAAGTCTCTAGGTTTTCAAAGTTCAAGAAAAAGGTGGCTCACAAAAAAACTAAAGAAAAACATGAAAATGAAAGCAAGAAAAGGAAACCTAACTAAGGAAAACAAAAATGGGAACTAAACATAACTATTATACAATACAAGGATTACCTATTTTAGATTCAGATCTGGTACAGCTTCAAGTCCTGACCATTGTATGTCAGAGGAAGTGCTTCACCATCTGGATAAGCCAATTTGAAATAATTATTCTCAAACACCTGATGGATCTTAAAAGGCCCTTTCCATAGTGTCTCAAATTTCCCATGCATACCTTTAGGTGCTCTGCATTTGTCCCACAACACTACCACATCTCCTTCCATAAATTTATGAGGCCTGCTCCTTTTTGAAAACAAATTCTTCACATGCATTTGATGTTTTGTGATGTGATCTTCCATCTTCTCTCTTTCCTCTTCAATCATGTTTAAATATAGGATCCTCTTTTCTAAACCATGTTTATATATGCCATCTTCTACTGCTATCCTTAATTTGCAAGTTGTCATTTCCAATGGCAATGGTAGACTGGCTTCCATCCCATAGATAAGTTCAAAAGGAGAAATGCCAATGGCTCTTTTGGGAGTCACCCTATCTTCCCAGAGGGCTTCATATATTTTCTTATGCCAAGTTCTCTGGTTATCTGCCACGAGTTTCATCATAATGTTTACCAGGTTCTTGTTGCTAGATTTAGCCTGTTCATTGCCTTGTGGGAAATAGTCGGATGAGTGACTGACCATAATTCCATACTTGTAATAAAATTCAGTACTTTCCCAAGAAGAGAAATATGTGGAAATATCCATCACCAACTTGATAGGTACTCTGAACCTTATCAGGATGTTTTCCTTAATGAACTCACATACTACTTCAGATTTCATCCTCTTAGTCACCTTCGCCTCCACCCATTTTGTGAAGTAGTCCATTTTTGTGATTATGTAGGTATGGCCCGCACTGGATTTGGGATTTATAGGACCAATAAAATCAAGGCCCCACTACTGGAAAGGACCTTTGATTATTACTGGTCTAAGGAGCAGCACTGCTAGTTGTGGCTTTCCAGTAAACATTTTGTACTTCTCACATCTTGCCACCCAATGATATGAATCTCTGAACATTCCTGGCCAATAGTAGTACTGTCTCAATATCTTGAACGTGGTGACTGATGAGGAAAAGTGTCCCCCACAAACTTCATCATGAAATTGTTAGAAACACTGAGAGGGGGGGGGATGAATCAGTGTTTGTTTATTAATTACTTTTCAGAAACTAAACATAAATAAAACATACATAGAATGAAGCTTAACATAAGAACTCATAACACATGATATGATTATGGGGAAACCTTCATCAGAGGGAAACCCCGGTGGGAATTAGTACCCACAAATATTGTACTAAGTATAATGAACTTGTGAGAGTTCCTTTGCCCTGTTACAAGCAGTCTTTACAATATGAGTACAATGACCTGGTTAAAGGTCTGACCCTATTAGGATTCTTTTACAAAACCCTGTTAAAGGTATACGGCTCACTACCCAATAAGATGAAGGCTAAAACCTTCTAAAAGATGATATGCACTATATCAAAATGAACTGTTGTGATGACATTGTTGTATGATCAGTTTCATGTATGCATGAATACTCTTACTCTCTTAAAGAGCTATATCATATACTGAATTCATTATACTATTCCTCTGTATCTTCCTCTTACATAATAATTGATGCTTGTAACATTACTTTACATTACATACTTATATGTTCATATCTGAATAGGCACGACCCAAAACAAAACACTAGTCAACCCTAAAACAAAATATACAACGCTTCTAAAAAAGTCAGCTCAAGCATGTTTACTACAATGATAATTACATAATTACAAACATATAACAAAAGGCGCTTAGCCATTACATTACAAAATAATTCACACTGATCAAAATAGTAGTCAGCTTCCATGCTCTGTCTTCTAGACTGTTGGTCTACTAATCTACCTGTAACTTAGCCATATTGTTGTTCTATATAATATGTGTCTGGATGTATCATGTACACATGTCATACAACTTATATCTGAATGCACATACACTGACTCGATCTCTCGCATGTGCGCTGATGTGCTGATCGCTGAGTATCTCTATCTACCATGTTTTCATACTTAGTCATTTTGTCTTTCATGAAAGAAACTAAACATGACTTTGTTGCCATGATGACAAAAAAAAATGAGTCATGCATCCACAGTAAGTCAACTTGCCAACAATCTCCCCCTTTGTCATTTATGGCAACAAAGGAATGTGGCCAAGTTGCTCAAAATGACTTAACACAAAATGTGACTTATATATCATAACATCTTATTGATATATACATATACTTTTCCACATATACACATTCTATATTACTCCCCCTTTGACATTAATGAAAAAGGTGTACAAAAACTAGTAACTCTTCTGCATACTTACTCCATGTAAACTTCAGGGTATACAATTTGAAGAGATTGAATCTCTTTCTGCCAAAATACTTTCATAGCATCAACTGTCTGAAGATGCGCGCATAGTGCATATGTCAGTTTCTCCATTTTTATYAGATCMATGCAAGGACCTTGATCATATGTCACCATGGTGTCATCAATCTATTTAAYKTTCTCATTRAGGACTGCTAGAGATGGCGCAAGTGCATTTCTCAACTGGGTTTGTCTTATTCTTATCTTGCTGATTTCCATTTTTGCCTTCTCAATTTTATCCAACTGTCCTTGATAGACATTATTGCATATGTTCATGTTTTGCATGGATGATTCAACTAATTTTCTGATGCTATCCACCATTAACTCTGCCTCTTCTACCTTTTTGGTGTGCTCAGAGGTGAACTTCACTCTGTCCATGTAGTTTACTATGATTCTCTTGCCTTTAGCTGCCAACTCTTTTAGTATGGATTGCCCAATTTTTAAGGAGTTCAAGTCTAAGGTAAAGTTATTTATCAAATCATTTAGTCTCTCCTTCTTGTACTCATCTTCTACAATCTTAGTAGCAGAGTCTACTAAGCTTATAAAGTGTGATTTGAAGTTTGACAAAATGTTGTCCACATATTCAACTGATTGGACTTTAGCTACTTTCTGATCAGCAAGCACTAAGTCATTTAATATGTTTACTATTTCCAAAAAGTGAGGATTTCTAATCACTTGTTTCTCTTTTGCCTTTTCCATAGCAAGAACATTGATCTTAATTAGGTCTTCTTCTCCCCATGCATCCAAACTTGCTGAATCAGGAGTTAACCTTGACAATAATGAGGTGGATGGTTGAGTGGATGGTGAGAATATAGTATTCTGACTTGTATCCATGCATTCAACCTTTACTGGTTTCTCTTTTATTGGTGTCTTGTCACCTTGAGTATCATCTTGAGTATCTTCATTTATGTCAATTTTATCATTGATGGGAACTTCATCTTGTTGTGTAGAGGTATCATCAGTGCACATTTCTTCAGTGCTTACAAATGCCTTATCAACTTTGTCCATATCTTTTTCAGATGCAATCATGGATATCTTGACATTGTTAACTACTATAGTGTCTTTTGAGTCTTTATCTGTATCAGAAGTTATTGTCACTGTGGGCATTGAAACCTATGGACCTGTCATAGGTGCAATCTGAATCACTGGTTTTGTAACTTTTTTGGGAGGAGCTGGGGTATCTTTTTCTATAGGCACCATTGGTGGATACATGTGTCTATCCATAAACACTTGTGCAAATGCCTTTTCAGTCTCCTTACCTATCTTCTCATATTCTTTGTTCATAATCTATAGGGTCCTTGTCTTAGTTCGGAGATGAGGCTTCACTAGATCTAATAATATAGCCTTCTCATCATGCGAGCATACAGAAAGAAGAGTATCCAATGTTTCTTCTCTTATCCTCATGTCTTCTTCTATTGCATGTCTTCTCATGATCTCCAATAAGTTCCATAACTTATCCGGTATCACTGTCTTGAGTTCAAGAACTATCTTCTTTAACTTGATCATATGAGATATGATCATAGAGTGTATCTCAGTCTTATCAATTTCTTGATACTTTTCATAGAATTTAGAAAGTGTATCTAATCTCCCTTCATTTTCAATCCTATTCCTCAACACATTTAGACTAAGTTTAAATCCTACCTCAAGAGGAGCTTGAGTGTTCTTTTCTTTACTCCGAGTGTTCCTTGAGGATGGGTGATTTATGGGTGCCTATTTTCATCTTCTAGTATTCTTGCTTGGTGTAGATAGTGGAGATGAATCTAAGTCAATGGTGGTAGAGGGCACAGAGGTGCTCTCTACTTTCTTCTTCTTCTGTATCTGTTCATCTTTCTCAAGTTCTTTTGCTATCTTGGCATCTCTGGCTTTGTCAAGATCTTCTTGAGTGACTCCATGAACTTTTAGTATGTTAGATGTAATTCTGGATGCTTTCCTTTTATTATCAGCACTGTGTAAGATAGTATCCACTTCATTGGTCTTCTCTCTGTAAGTTCCCCAACTAGGCTCATTAGGGTCTTTGGGCGCTGACAATAGAACTTGCGCATATCCTTCTAACACATGTTCTTCTACTTCATAACCAAGAGGATGAATCCATTTGGTTCTAGGTTCAACTGTCTCCATGCATGTGCAATCTATTTCTACCATGAAACATATGGTATCCTTGTATTTGTCAACTATCTTCTCAGATAGTCTGAACCTATTCTGCATTTTGATCCTGAGTGTCTTTATATCCATATCCACGGCATCCCTTGCACTGCTCTCTAAAGTGACCTTAAGAGAAATCTGAGACATTGTGGGTTTTCTCCTATATAGGTAAAGGTTTGCAACCTTTCCAACTATATGGAAATATAAGTACATGATCAAAGATCCAAACCTGAATGTTTTGCTCCTGTCATGTTTGATAATTTGAATGTTGTCAATCAATTGACCATGCAAGATCTCACATAGGTTGTATTGAGTGTTGTCCTTCACCATTTTGATAGCTACTAGGACTATTGCTGCAGATACACTATTCAACCTGCTTGCTTGCTGAATACCCAAGTATCATTGTTAAGGGTTTTATGTCATCTTCTTTGATAGGGTCAACTGTCATTCCACGCTTGTCACTTCTAGATAGAAAAAATTGCTCAATTTGTTTCTTGACATCCTTACCAGTAGGAAAAACTGGTCCAGTCTTGGGAAGTCTAGTTAATTCATGGATTAGGTTTGTAGTGATGCACATAGGGACCTCACTAATCCAATAAATATCATCATGTATTCTTCTTAACAAAATATTCACCCATTCTGGCTCATCAAACTCATGCGCATTCGAGTATTGAAAAATAGAGTTATCTATTAAGTGCGTGAACTCATCCTTGAATGTGTAATCAGGTTTCATCATTGATCCCATATGAGTGGCTATGCTAACATCTCCTACTATTTCCTTCTTATAGTAAATATACGCGCGAATATCTTCCATGTGAACAAAACCTAGCGGGGTTTTGGAGAAAGCCCCTTCCACATCATCTAGTATGGATTTGAATGGATGCTTCTTGAATACAAATCTCTTCCTCTCTATTATATCAAACACAACTAGAGTCACCATACTTACTTGGAATTTTCTTAAGTAGGGTTTCACGAAATTCTAAAACGGCGTGACTGCTAGGGTTTTGTTTCAAACTTCTTGTCTGTTCGCTCAACTGCCAAATCTGTTATGCCTTCATGCCTTGATGTCTAGTGCTCCAAAGCTCTCCAAATTCTGTTCTCTTTGAATGAACATGTGAGAAAGATCAAACACTTACTTTCTTTTATACAATCTACCACATTTAATGTTTGCACCCATACGCAAATTACTCATAGATTTTGAAACTTAGATCCTGTTGCATTTTAGACAGTGCATGAATGCACATAGAAATATTATGTTCTTTTAACCATGATATCATAGGTGCATACTCATAGGTGAGTATACCAATCGCACAGGGGTCCTGAGCTAGAATAGCTCCCCCTAAGACCTAGAAGGTCTATTCAAGAAGAAGTAGAGGGTGCATCCACTGTGGATGCATCAACTACTTTGTAAACATCATTGTCCTTCTTTAATTCAACCCAAATTTTGCTTGAACAAATTTAACTTCTCCTTTCTCTTCAAATAGTGATTTCTTAGGATCCTGTTACTTTTGAGTTTTTGATCTACAAAACCTTGAGATGTGTCCAGCCTTTCCACATGTGTGATAGATGATAGGAGGTATGATGCTCTTTTTCATCATGCTGCATTGTTTTGCTGTGTGTCCATTGTAGTTACATATCTGACATCTGGTGTTCTGTAGATTCCTTTAAGGTTGATTTCTTTGATTTTTTTGATTCATTCTTCTTTGATTTTGCTATGACTAATTTCTTTGATTTGTTCTGCAATGTATAGCTCTGTGACCAAATTTATTACAAGAGAAACAATAACCATTAAAGGATCTTACCTCTTTGCAATCTCTTGCCAAATGACCATGTTTGTTGCATGCATAACAAGTTCTATTAACTTTCTTGATTTCCCTTTTAGGTAGATCTACTTTAATCTCTTCAACATTTTCAACTCTCCTTGCTTCTGACGATGCTTCATGAGGTTTCTCTCTTTCTTGTAATGAATTGACTTCGGTTTGTGTTATATTGAATCCAAGACCAGTAGTGTCACCTTTTTTCTTTTGTGCATTGAGCTAAGATTGAAGTGAATCAAAACTTGTGTGAAGTTTATCAATCTTATCCTTTGCTTCTGTTAATTCAGATTCCAACTTATTTTTTATGTTTTCCAATTCTAGAACTTTCATGTTTTCTTTTAAAAGTTCATCATCTAGTTTCTTGCTTTCTTTGATCTTTTCTTCAATAGCAATTTGGATGTTTGTGAGCTGTTCATCCAGATTTTCAACTTTATCTTTCAGAGACATATTCTCTTCATTGATATTTTTGATCATTTTCCCTAAGCCACTTGTATAAAAATCTTTCAAATCTTTTCTTAGTTTCTTGATAAGCATTTGTGAGCCATCAACTTTCAGTCTAAGTTCTTCATTTTATTTTTCAGATCTATCAAGATATTCAAGAGTTGCTTCAAGATTATTTTTCAAATGTTTTTCTTCTATTGAGTCCATGATCTCCTCAAGTGGCTAAACTTATTTGCTAAGGACCAGAGCTCTGATACCAATTGTTTGAAACACTGAAAGGGGGGGGTGAATCAGTGTTTGTGTATTAATTACTTTTCACCAACTTAAAAATAAATCAAACATACATAGAATGAAGCTTAACATAAGAAATCATAACACATGATATGATTACATGGAAACCTTGATCAGAGGAAAACCCCAGTGGGAATTAGTACCCACAAATATTGTACTAAGTATAATGAACTTGTGAGAGTTCCTTTGCCCTGTTAGAAGCAGTCTTTACAATATGAGTACAATGACCGAGTTAAAGGTCTGACCCTATTAGGAGTCTTTTAAAAAACCATGTTAAAGGTATATGGGTCACTTCCTAGGCTCACTGCCCAATAAGATGAAGGCTACAACCTTCTGAAAGATGATATGCACTATATCAAAATGAACTGCTGTGATGACATTGTTGTCTGATCAATTTTGTGTATGCGTGAATACTCTTACTCTCTTAAAGAGATATATCATATACTGAATTCATTATACTATCCCTCTGTATCTTCCTCTTACATAATAATTGATGCTTGTAACATTAATTTACATTACATACTTATATGTTCATATCCGAATAGGTGCGACCCAAAACAAAACACTAGTCGGCCCTAAACCAAAACATACAATGCTTTCGAACAAGTCAACTCAAGCATGTTTACTAAAATGATAATTACATCATTACAAACATATAAAAAAAGGCACTTATCTTCCAAAACACTGATCAAAACAGTAGTCGGCTTCCATGCTCTCTCTTCTAGACTGCTGGTCTACTGATCTACCTATAACTTAGTCACACTATTGTTCCATACAATGTGTGTCTGGATGTAGCATGTACACATGTCATACAACTTATATCTGAACACGCATACACTGACTCAATCTCTTGCATGTGCATTGATGTGCTGATCGCTGAGTATCTCTGTCTGCCCTATTTTCATACTTAGTCATTTTGTCTTTCATGAAAGAAAGTAAACATGACTTTGTTGACATGATGACAACACAAAATGAGTCATGCATCCTCAGGAAGTCAACTTGCCAATAAAAATACCTTTAAAAACTTCTCTTGTTGTTTTTTGTCAACACATTGGAGGAAACTCCCATCTATAGATCTCTTATACAATCTATCCTCCAAAATAACATATTTAGAAGCTTTCAATTTTAAATCTCTCCTTTCTTTCGAAGTCAATCCTTTAGGACATTTACCATATGTCAATAAATACACAATATTTTCAAACCAAGGGTCTTGCATAGTTACTGCCAAAACCAATTGCGTCGTTTAAGGATCTTTGTCCACTTGATTTTTCACCATTGCTTTGCACAGTGCATTTCCTCTCACCAACTTGGTGGGTTTGATTTCTATGTCATATTCCTGAGTCTTAGCCACCCATGCTCCTTTGTTATTACATCCCATGTCTTTTTGAGTCAATATACTTTTTCCTACAATATCAGGCACATATACAAGGGAGTGAGAGTGTAAAATATAGAATCTAAAATTTTTTAAAGCCTTTACTACTGCGAAAGCATGTTTTTCATTCTGAGAGTATTTCAACTCATGATTTTTCAGAGGCATGCTCATAAAAGAAATAGGATCCTGGACTCCTTCCTCTTTCTCCTACATGAGGATGGATGATAGAGTATGTTAAGAGGAATAACAATAAATTATGAAATCCTTCATGTAGTCTGGGTGACATAAAATTGGGGCATTGGATATGGCACTCTTAATGCTTTTGAAAGCTTGCTTGTTGGTGCAGGAGAACCTAGGTAGGCTATTTGTTAAAATGGAACCTAGGGTTTTCTCCTTCTTTGTTTTGGCTTGTAGTGGTTCTAGCTAGACAACTAGATGAATAAAGGGACCAAGAGTCCTAGTGTGTGGAGTGTTTGTAGGAGGATGGGTCTTGTTAGGTCCTTAGAGACCTTTGTGTCTATTTAGGTCCAGTTAGGTGCTTTTGAAATTTTGTGGAAAAATGAACCAAGCAAGGGACTAGAGGTCCTATTTTATTTTTTTCATCATATTTGGTGGATTGGACAAGTTTGGGCATGGTTGGACCAAGTTTGGAGACCAAACTCAAAAGTTGCAAAAAGTTGTCAATGTTTTCATTGACAACATTGAAAACTTTTATGACAAGATTGCATCTTCAGTGGAATTGGTTAGATAAATATCTGAAAATTATGAGTTATCTTTTAGGTCAACTATATATGACCATCCTCGAGATGTGTGAAGGGTTGGCAAGTTTGAGAAATTTTGTGTACGAACTATATTTGTCAATAACAGGGACTATTAAGGTGTTTTGAGGTGATCTGATAGTTTAATGGATTGAATCCAATTCTGTGAGCATTGATTTGTGTAATGTAGGTTGATAGAATATTTTTTGTGGTGTTAGTTTGTTTGATTAAATATTTTTAGTTTCTTGTTTAAATTATATTATTTTCAGCACTGTCGCTGTTCTGAACTTGGCATTGTGAACAAATGGGGTCTTAACTCCATTTTCCACCGTGGCATTGGCACGAGTCTTTGGATTGTGATATTAGACTCCATGTACATTTTTTATAGTGTAGGAGGGGACCAGGAAGTGATGGAAGCCATTTTTAAGGTGATGTCCTAGGCGAGCCAGTGTGGCATGGCTAGGGATCACCATTAGTTGTAGAGCCATTTTGGTGGATTGAAATTATTCATAGTTTTAATAAAAGCTTATAGAGGGTTAGGGTAGTGTGTTGCAAGTTCCCAAAGTGAGTGGGAAGAATTGGTGAGGTTTTTTTGATAGAAATAAAGAATTCTCTGACAGACTGGTTTTGAAACCCTCAAGACTCTGGTTTGTAGCCTTGTTTGTAGGCAGAGCTCTACGGATAGTTTGAGAGCCCTAGACCTAGAAAATATCTAGTGTCTCAGTAAAGGGTGTCTAGATCCTAAATTTTTTTGGGCACTTTTTAAGAATTTTTATATTTTATTGCAGAAAAGGTGACTAAATAGGGCTAATTTCTTGTAGCCCTATTTGGAAAGCAATTGTGTGGGTTCTTGGAATTCGATTGGAGTTTTGATGAAAAGAGTGCTTACAGGTGTTGAAAAGGGTCCTATGAACATCTTGGAAACCCTAATCCTCTCTGTGGATTGAGTATTGATCAATTTGGTCAATTGGAGCCTTTTAGGCCAAAGATGCAAGAAAGACCATTTTGGGGTCTAGGAAGAAGTTTGGAAGTGTTTTGTTTCACAGAATGGCATTCACTAGTTGAAGGAGTTAGGATCTTGTGATAAGATACCTAAGAATCCTAGGGTTAGTGAAAGAACTCTAGTAGGTCATAGAGTGACCTAGGAGACCCTAGAGGAGGTCTCAGAAGAAGCAAGACTAGTTCTACATCACTTGCTAGGGTTGTTCCGCTTAAAATTTATATTTCCTTTCATCATGTCCACTATGCATTTGGTAATTTATGAAAAATCTGGGACAAACCTTCTGAGAAAGTTTACCTGACCGAAAAATGATTTCACTCCAGTCTTGTTCACAGGTAAGCTCAGTTGCTAAATTGCTCTAACCCTTTTTGGATCAATTCTTATGCCTTCTTGAGAAACAATGTGACCCAGTAATTTCCCTTCAGTTACACAAAAAAACTAACTTCTTGGGGTTCAATGAAATCCCATCTTCTCTACACCTTTGCAACACTCTCCTTAAATCATTTACATGGTCGGCTCTTTTTCTAGAAAACACAGTAAGATCATCTAGATACCTACCAATTATTTTTTTCTTCATATCACTGAAGGAAAGATCCATACCTATTTGAAAGGTAGCCCTGACATTGATTAATCCAAATGGCATTCTATGATATGCGAAAGTGCCCCATGGGGTAGTGAAAGACATCTTGTGCTGGTCATCTTTCTCTACTTATTTTTTATTGTACCCTAAGAAGTCGTCTAACATAGACATCATTTCAGCTCTAGCTATAGTCTACAACAGGTGGTCCATGTTAGGGAGAGTGTAATTATCTTTCAAAGAAGATTGATTAAGGTTCCTGAAGTCCACACAAATTCTTATTTCTCCATTTTTATTTTTCATCGGTACTATGTTTTCTACCTAGGTCGAATGATGAATAGGATATATAATCTTCACCTTCAACATTTTATCAACTTCCCTAAAAATTGCATCCGCAACTTTGGGATTGTAGTTCCTTTGTTTCTACCTGGACAGGGCAGCCTCAGGTTTTAAAGGAATTTGATGTTTGAATTTACCGTCCATGAAGCTTTTTAAATCTTCATAACTCCATGCAAAGACATCTTGGTATTCTAGGAAGAGTCTCCTGGCCTCTTCCCTTTCTTCCTCAGTACAACATTTCCCAATGTTGATCATCTTGGGATCTTTCTCACTTCCAATATTAATTCCTTCATGCTCGCCAAAGGTAGGGCCCCTCTCTATCCTCTTTTTTTAAACAAAATTGTTATACCTATTGAAAATATTTTCAAGCATAACCAAATGAGGAAGGATAATATTACCTTGCAATTGTATGATACCCAACTTATCTCTCTTCTGATTGTTCGGACAATCTTCCTTATGATTACCAAGGGAATCTTTATGAAAGTCATTGTTTCTCTCTAAAAAGAGAAGGAGATTATGGTCATCTTCAAACACCTTCCAATCTTCCATGTTGTCAGGTACAGATTGTCTATACATCACTTTTATTTGATACCTCTTATTTTTAAAATTTGGATGAGGGAGGAGCAATGAGGATAATACTGCTAAGTAGTTTGGTTTAGAGTTCAAATCTCTCAGCACAAATTCAATGATGAATGCATCTAAGGCTTCAATTTTGTCCCATACTCTATTCCTGTAGCTTTTTAATCTATGATTCTTCACAGAGTATTGGTTTTTAACCTCGCGCATAATTAACTCAGCATCACCTCAAGCTCTTAATATTTTCACACCTCTCTTTTGCAGAAATAATTTTGAGAAGTAGGGCCTTGTACTCTGTTATGTTGTTGGTGTTTCTAAACTCCAATTTTTAAGCTATGGGCTCACATTCTCCATGTGGTGATATCAAGACTACGACTGCACCGGATCCTGACGATGCCCAACTATCATCAAACTCTAGAGTCCAAATTTTTGGTAGCTTTTCTTTAGCAGTAGACTGATCTTTCTTTTCTCCAGGCTTGGCTTCTTTTTCATGACTATCTGTGAATAACATGTAGTTACCAAACTCCATTTCTTGGTACAAAATTTGGGCTTTAGGATCATCAAATTTTAACACTATGAACTTTTTTTTCTCTTCAGGAACCAATTTAATCTTTTTGTTACCCACCAAGATCAAAGCTTGAGACCAATACAGCTTTATTTCTCCTCATAGATCTTTACAAAAACTCTTTCTTAACAACAAACCGTAACTAGCAGGTATATTAGAGACCAATATAGTTAATAACATTCTCTTCTCGGGGTGTGCTGCTAGAGCCACTTGAGCATCTTTAATTTTCCCAATCAAGGGGACCTCTTTGGCATCCATAGAATAGCATCTACCATGGGCTTTGGTGAGGGTCTGACCTAAAGCCTTGGCTATAGTTGATGGCATCACATTGTCTGAGGCACTAGAATCTATTATACAATTACTCAACTTGGAACCATTTATAAATAATGACACATAGAAAGGGTCAGGTTTTCTCCCAAGGGAAGTAGCCAAAATTGATGACTCTCCTTGTTCAAATAGACCTTCCAAAACAAACTCTTCTTCTAATGAAGCTATAACATTTTGATTTAAATCTTGGGCCTCTCCTTTACAAAATTTGACTAATTTTTACAATTCTACAGGATTAGACTTGAGATAATCTATGGGAGAAATCAAAATTTTGGAATCTTTGCAGAATTGAATAATATCAAAAGATTTTTGTTCCTTACTGGGTTGCAATGTTTTCACTCCTTGGTTGGTATATTTAGAGTAAGAAGTAGATGCCTCCTTACTTTTTGACTGAGGTGTGGAAACAGGGACTTTATCTTTCTGATTCCAGGTTAATACTTCATAAGATGTCCCATCTATGGTAGCATAACATGCCGCATCTCATTCTGAATCTGATATGTACTCAAAAAATAAATTTTTAGAGTCACCATGTGAGCACAAATCTAATTCAGCTCCAGATACTCCAATACTCCATTCATCTATTTGATGCATCTGCCAGGCGCGAGCTACATCGGGGAAGCTTTCTCCATCATGATGTGTTTTCAGGTGAAAAGCACACATGTTTCCCCTTTTGTGAGGAGCTTCTATGGCCAGCCTTTGTGGAAGAGCACTCATTTGTAATTTTTTCCCATCAGTCTTCCTTGCATAACTGTTTCTTCCAAACTAATCTTGAAAATTCTGCTAGTAAGGATTGTTAAATCTAGGAAGTTTTCTTTTGAAAGAAATGAACTCATTAGACAATTTCTGGACCATCTCATCTGATGATGTGGTGTTTCTAGTCCTAGCCTAAGTTTGTATCTCTCATTTCCATTTTCCCGTTGAGATCATGTGATCTTCTAATTCCACCGCAGTCCTTTGGGCAAGATCCAAAGTGGCTGGGTTTGTCCGTCTCAAATCATAACTGATGTCAGGAGGCATAGCACTTATAAAGAAAGTTTTCAAATTACCGATAGTAGGCTGATTAGATGTTGGGATATGTTTAACTATCTTGTTAAATTTAGCAAAAAAATATCTCATGCTTATTGAAGGCTCTTTTTTATTGAAGTCAATTGTGTTAACAGGGTGTTCTCATCTTTAGTAGTTTTGAATCTTCTTTCAAAATTCATTCTCATGGAAGCCCAATCTGTAATAGAAGAGACTAGAAAATGATAAAACCAATTTTTTTCACCCTCCACAAGGGTCTCAACAAATAATCTGACAGCCACATCTTCTTCCCGTACTGCTAATATATTGATGGCTGCAAAGAAAGCAACAATATGTTCATCTGTAGATACTGTCCCATCTCTGAAGAATTTGGGAAAATTATTCCTTGACCCCAAGGGTAGTGGGTTATATGCTGCTAACTGTAAGGGACCAACTACGGTGGCCCAAGGAAGTGCCATACCACCTGAGGTAGATAAGGTGTTAGGTTTACAATAGGAGGAGCAACTACTCCATGCAAGGTTAGCTCTTGACAAGTGGTGGAAAAATGGAATGATTGTTTAGGAGGTGAAGGAGGTCAATTTTTTCTTTTAGTATTTATGTCCCTTTAATGAGGTACTTCAAGCAGGGAAAAGTCAATTTATGCAAGTCTCTCAAAGACTAGGTCTCTACCACCTTCTTTCCTTATACTTCTAAGAAACCTTTTAGGCTCCAGGATTTCTACTAATTTGGCAATCTAGCCTCATGGTCTGCCTGGAATTGAGCCCTTCTTAAGTTCCTCCTTTGAAAGGCTTGTTCAAGTGCTTCTATCTTCACTTCTTCTTGTTCAAGCACTTGACTAGCATTTCTATAATGCTCAGTATTTCTTCTGTGTGTCCAGACAAAAATTTTCAGTGAGGAGATGAGATCCTCTTGATCGTCTTGGAATCCAAGGTTTGGCTAAAGTAAAAGAAGAAAATTTTCATGAGGAAGCATCATGGTTCCTCATTAGACTACTTCTGGTCTAGCGATTATTCCTCTCCCCAGTAGAGTTGCCAAAAATCTATTGGTAAACAGATTGTTCTTCTTCACTTTAACTCTAAAATACCCAAATATTAAAGAAACAATCGAATACAACAGTTGGGAAATGTAAATTAATAACTAATTTCCCTTTGAATTTGAAGGTACATCTCCCTTAAATGATGATCTTCAATAAATATTGATCTTTCCTAATCTAACATGGATATGTTCTTAACCTGAGAACAAAAGAGGTAAACCAAGCTAGGCCTAGACAGGAACTAGCTCAGGTAGATTAAATTCAACTAAATCTAGCCAATCTCAAGATCTCACTAATCATACAAGCTTAAAAACTGGTAATACAATGATAGATAATGATCACGTAGGATGCATGAATGAGAGATTATTGGTTAAAATGATAATTAATCAATCTATCTAATAGGAACGTTTCTCAAACTTTGAATAACACTAAAACTTCCCCTCAATTAACTGTATCTAATCATAACATAGAACCTTGGTTCAATCATAAACTATAAATCCAATTTCAATGAAAAATTCAAATTAATAGAAGATAAATGCAATGTAGTGGAATAATTAAAACAATGGTATTCAGACATACAAAAATTTGACTCAATAAAATTTCATTCTTTACACCAAAATTTAGTCGACACTTCTATTGATTTTCAAAAGAGTACATATAGATCCCAGAGTTGGACCGTTACAAAAATGGGTAACCAAAATGGTTCAACTTCCCTAACTAGAAATGATAAACACATTTTTATCCATTACAAGCTTTATCAAAATTAATACAAGAGAGAAAATTTATGTTTGCATTTTCTTCCCTTTATCTATTTTCGCCCTATAGGTGGTGACAGCTGTGATGAATAGAATTATCTCTTCATGTATATTGACATTGACATTGGTATATCTGATGAGTCATCTAGAGTGATCTTTGGTTAGGCTCTTAACCAGATCTACCCGGTCTTTCAAATCTTCCATAGCTTTATAGATGCATCCACTCAACTGTTGGAGTTCCAGCACCTTATCCAAGTGAGAAGAGGACTGCTCTGCCATTTTATCCACATAGTCGGAGAAGGATTTCTGCATGGTGGTCACTCTGATCATCTCTTTTCCTTGATTTCTTGTATGTGACTCCACATGGAGACCCTGGAGGAGTTTAAAATCTTTTCCTTGTTCTTCTTTGATTTTAACATTTGTTTGTTGCAATCCTCCTTCGGCTTGAATGATCATCTCGGTCTTAAACTCCAGGATTTGAAGCCACTCAATCAAAGGCTCATCTCCTTTCTATAGGATCCTGACCTTTAGTGCCTCCTTATTCTTCATTTTAAGAGCTACATGCAGTGAGACTATGCATTCTTGACACTTTAACCTCTCTGATGTGATATTCTGCAAATTCTTTTCAATGTAGCTCATCTCTTTCTCCAACTTCAGTATAGTGTTACCCATCTACTCAAAAACTACCAGTCCTTCATATTTGAGCCTCTCAATCCATTTTTTACCCATTTCCCCAAAATTCTTGTCTTCCTAGAACTTATCTATGATAGCTTGGTTCTCTACAGCATTGGGGTCAAAGATGGTTTGGTCGCTCAGAATGCTGGCAACTAGCGTAACTAACTGTCTGATAAAGTTAGTTAGTTCAGTGAATTCTACTTTAAGCTGAACCTTAGTAGTATTGAGTTCCTCGAGCTCTTCTTCAATTAAAATTTTGGTGGATTTCCACCAATCCATTTTAGTATCATGACGAGCCAACACCATATCAAATGACTGTAGCTCAAAATTGGCAGTGGTCAAATCTTCAATCCTACTATCTTTCATAGGATTTGCTACCTCCATGGTGAAATGCCCTATTTCTGGGTCTTGACCCAATGTAGATAGAGTCTTTTCTTTTTTTACCTTGCTCATGGTAGCACTGGCTTGCAGGGCTTGTGAGAGAGTATCCTTGCTAGGAGCTCCTTCTTCGATCCTCTTCCTTTTGCACTATAAAGTGTTCTCTATCCAAGACTCTCCGCTAGTGAATTTAGTAGTAGAGAGAAACTCCTCTATGAATATATTCTTGATGACTAGAGGGGTAGCTTTATGCCTAGAAGAAAATGGATTCGCTGAGGTAAGGGAGGAGGAAACTAATTTAATAACTTGAGCAACCTTATGTTGCTTTCCAGCCTCTTCATCTGATTATGTGGCCGCTGTGCTGGAACTATCTTCGCCCACTTCCACTATGATAGGAGACCCTCACCTTGGAGTATCTTGGGTCAAGGTATCACCTTGCATGCCCATAGTACTAACTTGGGCTGGTTTCTCTATTTCAATATTCTTAATAGGCTCAATCATAGACTTGACAGGTTCTATAGAGAGTACTTCTTCTATTGAATCAATGATTGGGGCTGAGCCATGTCCACAAGTCTTATCCAATGGAGTCATCTATTTAGGAGGTTCATCACCTCTACATGTTGGTTGACCTAATTCTTTGGCTATGGTCAAAATAGTTGTTGAAGATTATGCAGGAGTACTCTTGGTCTCTTTTGTTGGAGTTTGTCGAGACGGGGGCTTCCTTTCCAACCTCTTCCTTAGGCCTGTCGTCCACTCAACTCATTGTTCCATCCTTATATAAATCCCACCCATCAAGGTTTCTAAGTCATTAATTGATTGATCTAGCATGGGTTCAGAGCTTATGGGAAGGGGCTTGATCTTCTCTATGTATGTATCATCGTACATATACTGGTCGTCATCTTCTATCCCTTCAACTGCAATGTTAACTTTGAACTTTTTGATTTTTTCAATAGTTAACCTTGCATAGAACCTTTCTCTGCTCTCTAATTCATCCTTGCAGTTGGCCCAATAATCTTCAATATCATCAATGTGATGGATAGTGTGACCCATTTGCAGATAATCTCGAGCATAGTTCACATGATCATACTGCGGCCTCAAGACATCATATGTTTCTAAATGAAACCTCTTTGAGAATGTTTTCAAAACATTCTTTGCATCGGATTGAGACACACAACTGTAGGCTCCAATGGTCATGGGGAAATCATAGCCTTTCTTCTGAGCACCTGTGCAGATCAGGTTCACCTGGAATCCTTGCCTCATCACTTCAACCAACATGATCATGTCGTCTTGATATCTAGGCAGCTTCAGAGGGAAATTGTTGAATCCTTCAAGTCAAATGTATGAGAAATTTGCAAACTAGATAAAATAAGCTCTAAATTGGCTGATGAATGTCATGGCTTCTGGAGAAAATCTCTTTTCTGGGTAACCATGTAACTCCCTACACAGTCTCATTGTAAATGCATCATTAACTTTAAGATATTCAGTGTAACTGTTATGCAATTACAGACAGGGAAAGAACTCATAGCTCTTAACATCTTCAGGGAATTCTTCTAATCTAGGAAGTCCTGGCCAAAGTTGAATTGTAGCAAAAATATATAATAGAACCGAAGACATATAAAACTCATTTTGGTGTTTAGCTCTATTTAGGGCATTGGAGAGATTTTTTCTTACCATGAGGGCCCAATCAATAAAATGGTTTGAGATAAAATCACCCTGGACTAGGAAGAAATGATGCTCAACAAAATTTAGCGCATCACTCTCACCTCTGATCCTATGAAGCAATACCAGGATATCCACAATCTTTAACTTCAGGTTTGATCCATATAGATTTTTTGGAAACTTTCCCTTGGCACTCTTTGACTCTTGGAACCATTTTTTTATTATCTCCTTCTTCCACACAGCCTTCTTCACTCCATATTTGTTAATCGCTCGATTGTATGTCATCTCCGAGTATTCGGCTTGTTCTGGAATACAAAGGACGTTCTGAATGGAGTCTCTATCAATAGAGAGTAGCACAATGTCATTAGGAAAGAGTATTTTCTTGGTGTCCATATTATAGTGACCTATGCATTCTCAAATTAATTCAGGAGCTTGAATTGCAATAGGGAAACTAGTGGCTTTGACTGATCCACTCTTCTTCAGCTTCTCAGTAATAGGGTGCATTTGGTCCACTTTCAATCTGTTCTGGAAGCTCTTCATGTTGAATAACTTTAGATAAGTTTTCATGATTTTGTTCCAATCATAAGTGATGTCATTCATTCCATCGAACCCCATAAATATGGTAGCCATGCTTCGATTGATTTGAAATGGGAACTAGGGATATATCTCAGGAACATGAAAGCAAAGAACAACTATTGCCAAGAGCTTTTAATTCAGACAATTTTTCAAACATATGGTAGTTCCTATTTGTATCACTTCATTGAATTTATAACTTTTTGAATTCTTACCATTAACGGCCGACTTCCCACACCACGCAAATGAAAATACTTAAGCATTTATGAAAAATTCTGTTATGAAGCAAAATGAATTTATTTAAATTAATTACTTTACCTCTGTGGGCTGTTAAGAAAAATATTTTCACTTTAGATAACCATAACGGTAACTTTTTTTGGAGGTAGCAGATAATTTCTTTCCCACTTCTCTTTTGGGCGGAGAAATGCTTTTGGGGTGCTCCTTTCTCAGAAATCCGCCAAGGAGGAATCTTAGCCTGTTGTAATGTTAAAATGACCTATAGTGATTTTATTTTCTTTCTTTATGCCTTGAGTCCCTTCATAAGTTGGTTTTTCTTCATGAATCTTGCATATAACAATCTAGCGGAAAATGCACCTCATGGGTCAGAACCCATCTATTTGAAGTAGCAGAGAAGCCATTTTCTGATTTTCCGCCATTGAGATTTCCCTCTTAGTTTCTTCATCATTTGATCATTCCTCTCACCTGATGGTATTTGCATTGAATGAAATATCCTTTCTAATCTTCAATTATCTATTTCCAACTTCAACTAACCAGTGAGACTTTTGGAATTACCCACCGCAGAAAATGCACTTTCCAGGTGATTTTCGCCAAGGAGAAGCCCAAAACCAATTTTCTGCCATTGAGACAAAATGAAGTAGAAAAAATTAGAGATTTCAGAATCATAGAAGATCAATGTTAAGAACTACTAAAAGGTGACCTTTATTATATTTGGGAGCTTTACCTACTCAATATGATATAATTCCAGATAACAACCCCCCATCTTACAACGGAGAAGGCAATTTGGGAAAATTTGATAAAGGCTTCTCTAGCCTAAGAGAAAAACTAGACTTAGACTTACGACTTTCATGATGTTTCAAAACCACTACCACACACCAAACCTCCATTTTTCTCTAAAGAAATGTAGACCAAAAATGGGGCAACATGATCCTATGGGGACTTCTACAGTCTTGCTGCTAGAAGACTCTTCTTGCACATAGTTAGCTCTTTTCTCTCCTCCTTCTGAAGTAGAGTTCTTTGTAGGACACTGATATGCAGGATGCACAAACTGTTGATAGTTATAGCACTTCATTGAAGAGAAGTAAGATCCCCTTCCTTGGTTATTAGTTCTTCCTCTTGAACTTTTATTTGAACCTCTTCCTCGATTGTAATCACCTCTAGTGTTACTGGATTCTCCTTGGTTCTCCGTGAGTTTGTTCTCACACTGATTCCTAGCTTTAGGATTTTTTCCTCCATATCCTCCTCTATGACATCTATTGTCTCTTCCTCTTCCTCTAATGTTTGAATCTTGTTTCTTCTTGAACTTATCTTCTACCTTGAGAGCTAGTTGATAGCATTGATGTATAGTCCTTGGGCTCAAGAGACTGATCTCTTCTTGAATAATACATTTGAGGCCATTCTGATATCTTGCCACTTTTAGGCTTTCTTCTTCCATCACATGGGACCTTAAGCATAGCTTATGAAACTCTTCTGTATAGACACTGACTTCCAAGTCTTTTTGCCTCAGATTCTGCATTTTCTTATGCAACCGCACTTCATAATCATTAGGAAATTAAGTTTCCTTCATCTTTCCCACCATACCTTCCGAACTAGTTATGGGGTTCTTTCCTTTTTTTCCCTTTCATCTTGGACAAATTTCCACCAATTGAGAGATGTTTGTCTCAATCTTGTCTTGGCTATTTTGACTTTCTGAGCTTCAGTCACACTATCACAATCAAAGTGATTCTCAAGACCTTCTATCCATTCCATGATTAATTCTAGATCCATTTTTCCACTAAATAGAGGCACACATTCTAAGGACTTGCCACTCATTGCCTTTAATGCTTACAAGAATGTCTCTTCTTGAAGAACATGGTCTGGCTTTGGGGTCAGGTCCTCCTCAACCACTAATTTATCCTTCTCATCTTCTTCTCTCACTAGTTCACTAACTTCTGTAGTTCGAAGCTACACTTCTAACTTGCATGCCATTTCGGCTAACTGTTCCTTCAGGATTCTATTCTCCTCTCTCTATTCTCTGACATCTCTTGATAGTTCTGCATTGGAAACCATGCTAGATGAATTTAAAGAATCTTCTAAAAATCACACTCAAACAACACAAGCCCAACTCTCTAACTCGCTATGATACCAATCTGATGTAGGTTCCCAAGTCTAGTTGTTACCAAGAGTCACCTTGACTCTGCTTCAAGGTCGCTTAATGGACCTTATAGGGTATTATCAAACCCTAGTTTGAGGAAGTCACTAAGATCTTCACCTTAAGTTCTCTAGAGATGGTTCTCACTATAAAGATACTATTTCATGTTGTGGAATCTAATAGGATAGATCCACCCTCCAAGCTAAATCGGCTGGTTCAACCTGAATAACACAATAACACACACTGCACATGGAATCCATCACAAAAATGCTCAAGATGTTTCTCCAAATTATTTCTCTATTCACAAAACTCTAATCTATTACAAAATACAATATATTCTTCTCTTTTGGCTACTCTCTACTCTCTTACAAAATCTTTCAACTATATATCTATCTCTCAGAATTATCTCCAAAATATCTCATGCTCCTTAATAACTTCAAATACAATGCATAGATGGCATGGTTGAGCCATAAATGACCCTCCCATCACTGGAATAGGTTTCATGTTCCATCAAAGACAAAAATGACACATTGGGATCCATTGCGATTGACCCAGCTGGTCACAAACATCACATCCCGTGATTCCTGGCCCGTTAACTGACATAACTGAGCAATAGACAACCATACCTGAGCACCAGTCCTGAGTGTCAAAAAAAAATTCCTTTCAATACCCAAGCACCAGTCAACAACCCAAAATCCACAAGCAACCCCAAGAAACATCACTGAGCAACAACCCCGAGCACCAAATGTAACATAACAGACATTACCGAGTGATATTCCCGAGCATTCTTCACAACATACCTAAGCAACCTAGAGTAAATCGAGAAAGATTCTCGAGTAGCATTACTGAGCAATAGACTTGCCCGAGCACCAGTATAACTTACTACCACATTACCAATTTCAGTTTCTATAGCCTTAGTTGGATTTACAAAGGTTTATAAGCTACCTCAACACACACATAAACTAGGAAAAAACTATTTAGAAACTATGGTGTTTGTTCACCGATTGAACTCAGTCATTACAAGAATGGTGGAACAAAACACCTTACAAACCGAAAATATTTCTATCCTATGAATGTTTCTAACCTTAGGTTCTCCTACACCATGCTCTAGGGTTCATGAGAAAGGATGAGGAAACCATAAAGTCCTTGACCAAACAAAATGAATCTTTAAAGAATTTCATTCACAAAATGGGTGGTCCCATTCATCCAAGTTTCCCGGAGGCCTCATTATAGGCGGTATTAGAAAAAAGGAACATCTGAGACTTACCAGCAGGTTTGACCCCATCCTTCATCCAAGAAAGTGCAGATTGGAAAGGTGACTTTGAGCAGTATGGAGAAGGGGCCATCAAAAAGGTGTTCAAACCTTATGGGTTCATCTTGATCAAGGCTACAAAGTTAATAGACTTGATGGATAATGAAGGTAGCTTAGACTCTGAGATAAACAAATGGCAGGCTGCCCTCTAAGACCTAGAAATAATCAGGAGACACCACTTCTAGATCTTGGTAAAGATATATGAGGGTGAAGAACTTGACAACTTTGAGACCTAGATCAAATGTATGGCCAAGATAATTAAGGTCTATGAGCAATGTCAAGCCTCCATATTAGAAAAGTAGAAGGAGGTCTTGGAGTGGGTAGAAGAAATAGATGTTTTCTTCATAGGAATTGGCCTTGACTTATATCGAGATCAAGATAAACATATCTTACGACCATCAAAAGAAGTGGTCCAACAACTCAGAGATATTTTTGTAGGTATCAATACCAAAAAGGCCTTACAACAGTTGTTCTATTCAAAAGAAGAGATGCTAAGGATGTCAAAACATGAAGAGGAGATCCAATTATTTTATTTTGAATTGACTATATTTAAAGAGAAGCAAGAACGAAAGGTGAATAAAGGTAAAGAGTAAAGAGATGAAATATGAGGAAGTGCAGGAGATCATACAGAGGCTCTGAGCTACACATCTAGAAGTCTTTCCCAGTTGACTCCTCATACCTCTTTAGCATTTTGGAGAAGACAATTTTCAACACTTGGCCATTTTTCTACAAAGGCTAAAGTTCAGTTTTGGGCCTTTTGGCCTTTCGGCCTCTGAAAGGGCTGAAAATTTCATACCTCCAGAGTTATTTTGATACTTTGCAATTTTTGAGTACTTAAAAAACTTCGGAGTAGAGGTCAGGAGCCAAAATTCTAAGTGTTTCTAGTGAGATCACCTTTTTGCATGGCAGTTGAACTCCAGATCAGATTGGTGCCTAAATTTAGTTTGTTTTGGAAGTACTAAGGTTACCCTATCAATTCTCACTGTAAGAAGAACCTCTAGAAGAATATTCCAAGGAAGAATTCCAAGAATCGAGAAGAAGATTCCAAGTTCTAAGAAGAAACCCCATCTTCTTTATCTTTCTTTTCTTGATGAGTTTGATCCCTCTTGGATGAACAAACTAATTGTAAATGGATTTAAAATCCATGCAAGCTATTTAGTATCAGTTAGCAGTAGTTTCTTTTTAGCAAAGTTTTATTTTTAGCTTATCTTCATTAATTTAGACTCTTTGATGCCCTAATTTTGACATTCAAAGCTGTAGATCAAAACTCTATATATTGTACTCAAAGGCAATGTAATAGAGGTGGATTCTAAAGGAAATAAAAATCTACATTTGGTGCTTCATTCATGGCAGTTTAAATGCTTCCATCTATGTGAAATTGGTGAATATGTGCATACATTGTTCATGATTTTCAAAGAGCCTTTTGTTTTATTGTGTTTCAAATTTGCATTTACATTAGTTGGAGTTTTCTATGGTTTATCCACCTTTCCATGACGAATGCATGGAAGGGATCGTCTATTGGGCTTAATGTTAAATTTGTCTCGTGGGTGTGCACATCTTGGTGGCTTCATGATTTGATGGATTTTGAATATCTTGCACGAGTGAATTCATCTTCTCTCCAAATGAACACATCCACTCCATATAGAATTGTGACTTTATCTAATTTGTACCTAGTGGATTGGTTCCAAATATCTCTACCATTCAATTCGCAAGGAAGGGTTTACAATATTTTATGTCTGTAGGATTTCATTTCAAACAATTTATTTGTTCCTGGTTACCTTTCTCCTTTTGATTTCTATAGTAAATCTAAAATTAATCATCTTGAAAATACAAAATTACATTTTTTATTTCAAACACCAATCTTTGTTAAAATGGAAAATACCAAAAAGTACTAAATTTATTTTGTAGTTTGATGTCTTGAACGTACTAGCAAAGTCCTCCTCATGAAACATTCACATTTATCTTCAACTAAGTAACCGAGAAGTTTATGACCCGACCCCAGAGAACCTTGGGAATAACTTCATTATTCTTTCAAGAGAGGAAATCGAATCTCGAGATCCTAGCAAGTTTACTTGTGTAAAAACAATGCTCAATAGAAGTGGTGCTAGAAGGAGGGCCTCAAGACTGAAAAGCTGGATAACATTGGATATTTCTCTCTAGAGTGGTTTGAAAGAGTACTTAGATCATCTCTAAAAAGAGGAGAGTTCCTTGAACTCACTCATCATCGTAGATCCCACGGTGACAAAGGGAATCCAAAGGAGAATCCCTCCCACCATCTTACCAAGTCCTAGAATCTGCTTGGACAACAATCCCACATCGCTATCCCAATTATTCCCATAGCCATAAATCAAAATCAGAACTTGCAAAATCAGAGTATGTAACAACCTTGCCCAATGGATTTCTTCCCCAACGCGCAAAGCTCACCATTGAATTTTGTTGGGCAGCTCCATGAGTTGCCAAAAAATTTGAAATTTTTTTGCACGTATTTTATATATGGTGAATCAAGGACAACAAAAGAGCACATTCATGCCTTCAAAGAAATTTACAATCGCAAGGAAATTGCCCACCAAGATATCGTTTGTCATCTATTCCCATACACTTTGGGGGAATTTGCATACAACTGGTACCTTAATTTACCAAGGGGGACTATCTTAGCATGGAATGAATTAGAAACCAAATTTCTTAATCAATTCAAGTTGTATGTGGATCCGGCCACGACACATCATCAGTTCATAAAAATGAGGAAAGATCCTAAGGATCCCATCGCTATGTTCAACCATAGTTTCCACAAAATGCATGAAAAGATAGAAGCTCCTTACACTATACCAGAGTCTATTGTCATACAAGTCTACCTCAAAGCTCTGGATCCCTTCACCTTAATTTTCTTAAGAAGGATTCCCCTGCGGACAGAGACACAATGGAAAGGTGTACAATGAGGCCATTACATTTACACAGCAAATGGACCTGCAAGAAGGGAGCTTTGCATCCATGCCCATCATTAACAACATCGCTGCCCCACATCATTTTTCAGAGAATAATAAAGATTTAGACACCCAGATACCCCCGCTAAATCTAATTCTAGCGTAAGCATTCACAACCTTACCACCATCCATCACCTACCCAAGTTATGAAGCTCATAAGGCAGAATTTGTGGAGCAAACAGTTGTGCCCCAAACCAAACCTGATGCTCTCTTGGCCTCTGAGCTGGATGCTATGAAGAAAACCTTGTGAAAAATCACAAGTGAGCTCACTAGGATGAAGTTAAATCCCCAGAACCAAGGTGGATACCAATGGACATCTTCAGGTTTGAATACCTATCCTTAGAATCCAAATCGGAGTTTCAATACCTACAAAAACAACAATACACCAAAGAAACCATTAGGGAAACAGAGGCCCAATAGGCCATGGAATACTCAACCCAACAATGGTAGCATCCCAACAGACAATACCAATACTTACGGGACTGTGAAGGCCAATTTTTTTGGGGCTCCAAACTCAAACCAAAGACATGAAGGATATGGAGGCCACTCCTACAACCACCATACTCAGAATCTAGATGAGCCACCCATTCATTTCAATGCCATGATGTTTGATTCTTACAAGTGTAGAAATGGAGAAATTTTGGACACATATGCAAGGGAAGAAGAGTTTGTGTTCCCATTCCAGAAAGAAGATGAGCTTGAATATTTTGAAGTACATGCCTTCCAAAATGATCACTGGAACTCATATAATCTATGAAGCAGGAAAGAACCTCTCACTGATGGTATACCTCCTAGAAAACAACTAAATCCCACAGATCCTCGGGCTAGAAACAACCCCATGCCTCCTAAAGGGATGAATGTTCTTGCGACCCCTCTAACCAATGCATTTGCTGGTTATAGGAATGCAGCATGGTCAAGTGACAAATATAGTGCAGTCAAAGAATTAAAGAAGACTAAAGAAAACATATATATGTTATAACTATTGCAAGGTTTGCCCTCTCAGAAAGAATCCCTTTCAACATCACTGGACCATTCAAAACAAGGTCCATCAACTAATGGTGTAAGAGCACCCACATCTAATGTCAACACTACTGAGTCTTTCATCGCTATGTTTAAAGACCAAATGGAGGTGCCTCCATTCCTACTCAATCTGCGGATGTTTGGAAAGAACTTACATAATTTATCGATTGATTCAATAGCTTCCTACAATGTTATTCCCTTGTCAATTTGCCAAAAGTTGGGGATGGTCCCCCAAATAATGAATCAAGTAGTGATACAACTGGATAAAACCAGAGTCAAAGTAATCAGCATGCTCAAAGACGTACACATTCAGTTAGTTTTCCATCCAAGAATACAAGAACACATTGATGTGCACATAGTCAATATCCTAGAGACTTATGGGTTCTTGTTAAGTTGAGAATGGACCAAATGTCTGACGAGATGGCTGTCCACCAATTTTACTCAGTTGTGGCTACTATGGAGGGGACTAAACAATCAGATCAAGATAGATGTTGAAAACAAAGTGAAAAGGATGATCATAGAGTATAATTCTCGTAACAAAGTTATCTTCACACATACTGATGTAGGCACTTATTAGATGGATGACATCCTCATGTTTTAGATCCAAGAAGGCAAAGAATCAGACCACAGTCCTATCCAAGGTGTCCTAAAGTTTCACATTTGTGACGACAACTTCTAAAGTTTCATTGATAGTAGGACAGCAAGCCTAAGGCATCTAGGTCAAGATGTAGATCCAAACATCTTGTTTCTACCAGGGTACTATCGATTACATCAGGTTAGCCATTCAAAATCTACATGCCCCATGGCCCAGGAAGCATTATTGTGAGTATTAGCTATGATATCTCTACCGAAGAGAGTATTGGGGGGGGGGCTGTAATAAAAGAGGGTAGCCTTGAGGTGGCAGATAAGAGTAACACTTTTCCAAAGGTAGATATCCCATTCAGTCCAGACACTGCAAACTAGAACCAAGACAGTGGGTCAGACTCCAATAACTAAAGCTCTACCCTAAACATACTCAGTGACTGGAGTACTTTAGATGATGGAGCATGTCCACCCTACAAAATATTTTTAGAAGATAAAGGAGAAGGAGGTGCTGAATTCCTTGAGCCTAGACACATCTAGAGGGCAAGGAAAGAAGAATTAACTTCCTCTGATAGTGACAAAGGGAAAGAACATAAACTCAAGACCACGGTTTTTTCCAAGGGGGCCCCAATCAAGTCAAGCCCTACTAAACAACAAAAAATATGGAAATTACGATTTGATGATTCAAAATGAAAACAAGGATCAGGAGTGGGAATCGAACTCATAAATCTAAGAGGTAAGTCCTTTTATTCTACATACAGATTACAATTTGGGTGCACTAACAATGTTGCAGATTACGAGGCGTTAGTTCGTGAGCTCCTGGCTCATGAGAAAGGAGTAAACAATTTAATAGTGGAAGGAGATTCATAGTTGGTTGTCAACCAAGTCTGTAGCTAGTATTATTGCAATGATAAGAGGATTTTAGCTTACCAAAATAGGGCATAGGACTTAATCAATGACTTTGAAGCCTTCAAAATCAAGGTCATCGAGCGGAGAAAAAATGTTGTCGTCGATGCCTTAGCAGTATCTATGAGTTCATTACATCCAATGGAGAAGTCTAAGATAAATAAATGCTCACTTGAACTCGTTGCATCCCTAGCCATCCTAGACAACATCACTAATTTCTAGGTCTTCCAAGATGACAAATACATCCTTGAGTTCATCATGTGCTCTGGTGTGTTCAAAAAACAAATCATAGATGAAGAGAAGGAAGAAGAAGAAGTAGTTGACCATGGGGATCTCGATGATCAAGGCATCATAAACCTAAGGACTAATGCCATACCAAACAGGATGGTAGAGCTAGAAATAATTTTTGACAGTGATGGGACCACCATAAAGAGACGTTAGACATAGCACCCGATTGTAAAGAGTGCGTGACATACAACCTTGGCATGGAAGATGAACCAAGAGAAGTTCACATCCGCAAAGTGGGTACCAAAGGAGAAAAGGAAAGAATGGTCCAACTCCTCATTGAATATCAAGATTTCATAGCTTGGACCTATGAAGAACTGAAAAACCTAAGACACCTCGGTCATAGTACACAATATTCCTCTAAAACCAGACTCCAAACATTTTACACATCGCTAAAGACCCGTGAACCCTACTGTGGATCCATTGATCCAAAAGGAAGTCGAGAAGTTACTAGATGCCAGAATCATCTTTCCCATTTGACATTACACCTATAGTGCTAGTAAGAAAGAAGACTGGGGAGATCAAATTGTGTGTAGACTTCTAGAACCTAAACAAGTCCTCTCAGAAAGACAACTACCCTCTCTTGTCTCTCGATGAAGTATTGCAGATAGTCATTGGTTCTTACATGATGTCTTTCTTGGATGGTTACTCAGGATACAGTCAATTAATGGTACAGGAAGAGGATAGGCTAAAACAAACATTCACAACCAAATGGGGAACATTCTCCTACCAATGAATGCCCTTTGGTCTGATCAATTTTGGAGCCACTTTCCAAA
The DNA here is from genome assembly GCA_018584345.1 of Thuja plicata. Classification (NCBI taxonomy): domain Eukaryota; kingdom Viridiplantae; phylum Streptophyta; class Pinopsida; order Cupressales; family Cupressaceae; genus Thuja; species Thuja plicata. The sequence continues at coordinate 91,793 of MU226272.1, read as the reverse complement.
GGGAAATGGACATAACCTTTAGGGGATAGTGGGAAAGTGAATCATCATTTATATGGATGATCTCATAGATTTTTCATAGAAAAGAGCTGACCACATAGATGATCTCAGAAAATGCCTTAAAAGATGCAGGAAATATGGGGTCTCTCTCAATCCCAAGAGATGCGTATTTGGGGTAACTGAAGGCAAGTTGTTGGGACATATTATTTCATAAAATGGGATAGTCATAGACCTCTAAAGGGTGGAAGCCATTTTAAATTTGATGTCACCTCATAGCTGCAAAGAACTAAAATATTTCTTCAATAAGATTAACTTCATAAGGAAGTTCATCACTGACTTCGCAGAAATAGTAAAGTTATTGAATAAAATGCTCAAAAATGATGCTAAGATTGAATGGACTATCCAAGTAAAGAAATATTTTGAGGAAATAAAAAGTGTCATCACCATGACTCTAGTCCTTGTTATTCCTGACTATACCATCCCCTTCAAGGTCTATTCTTTTGCATCTGAACACTTAGGTGTAGGCATCCTATTACAAAAGAAGGATAGCAAAGATGAAAGACCTATAGCCTTCATGATTTTCCCCTTTAAGGATATTGAGATCAAGTACCCCAACTTGGATAAATAGTCTTTTTCCCTCGTCAAAGCTGTAAAGAAATTCTAACACTACATCTTGAGGAGAAAAGTCTTTGGGATAGTCCCGGATGTAGTTGTCAAGTCTCTATTGATGCAGAATGAGTTGGGAGAAAGAAGAGGGAAATGGATGGAAATCCTCCAAGATTTTTACCTAGAGATGCAGCCAGTGAAATTAGTGAGAGGCCAAGGCCTAACAAAGCTGGTCTCCAAAGTTGAAAAAGGTCTAGTATGTCAGACCTACACCGATCAAGGTGTGATTACTGATATATGGTACCAAGAAATAATTTACTACCTGCTAAAAAATCTCTGCCCAAAGGGGATCAATGGTTCACAGAGAAGAGCTCTAAAAATCAAAAGTAGCTCCTACATGATAAAGAATGGCCAGTTGTATAAGCGTAATTATGAGGTTTTGTACCTTAGGTGTTTATATAGGCTGGAAGAAAAACATGTCCTAGAATATTTTCATGAAAAATATGGAACATGACACAATTCAGCTGAAGAAACTTCTCACCAAATCCTGAGAGCATGATATTTCTAGCCATCAATATTCAAAGACACTGGCGAACATGTGAGATTGTGCCACACTTGCCAAACGAGCGCAACCCAGGAGAGAAATCTAGCTTATAGTCAGTATGTGAGGTACATCTGTGTGCCCAATGGGGCTTATATTTTTTTGGATTCATTAACCCCCCTTGTCTATAGGACATAAGTTTATTCTGACAGCCACCGATTACTGTACATGTTGGATGGAGGCCCAAGCACTAAAAAATTGCACCACGGATGTCATAACCAAGTTCTTAGAGGAGTGCATCATAACTAGGTTTGGAATTCCATTCTATCTGGTATATGAAAATTCTCCCTCTTTCCCCTCCACCTCACTCATGCAATGGGCCTTTGAAAACTAGGTAATCCTCAAATTCTCCTCAAATTACTATCCACAAGGCAATGGCATAGCAGAATCTACCAACAAAAACCTGACAACAGTGATCCAACACCTCCTAGATGACAATCCCCAGGATTGGCACACACAACTAAAGTATGCCCTATGGACTAATGGGTGAGGATCAAGAATGTCCTGGGGACATCCCCATACCAACTGGTCTATGGCTTGCAACCGGTCTTCCCTATGAGCTTGAAAATCCTAATTTTGAGATTTATAGATGATGTGGGACTGGAATCTCATTGCTAATATAGAGTCATCTTGACTTTTCTTTGAGCTCTTTCTCCTAGATCTCTTAGGGTATTCACAACCCTAAACTAAGGTAAGTCACTATCATCTTTACCTCCCCTTCAAGACTTGGTCCCCATCAACATGTTATTCATCTTCCTCACTAAACCTACAGAAATAGATTCATTCTACTCACTCAATCAATTTTTTCTAAACATTTCTTTCATTCTCTTCCCTAGCCAGACTATTACCAAGCTCGCCTTAGGTAAGATCTCCTAACTCATAACTGTTGCTTCTCCTACCAAAAAAAAAAAAGGAAGCTATGTACAAGGGCTTCTCTTGAGTTCCATCCCAACACATGATTATCACCATGGATTCAGGAATCTTGAGGTGCTATTCATGTTTACAACTCAAAACAGGTGAAGAGATAACAACTTGAAAAACAGAAATAAAGTAAACTAATCTACTTGAATGCAAAATGAATAACAAAGCTTGATATTCACTAAACACACAGTCTGCAACTTCTCATTTCTAGAAAATAAAACCAAACAATACAATAATCTGTAACTCTGTCACCTCCTTCTTTGCAACCTCAACTTCTTTCTAGAAGAAGGCTTGGGATGTCATTATTAACCACCCCATCATTGGAAAAACCTTAACTGTCCACTTGTTCGTAAGAATCTCTTCAGGAACCATTACAACTGCCCATACTATCCATTAAAGATAAGATCCACTTTTCATGGGTCGTTATGACTGGATTCATCGAGTAACATTAATGCAAACCAAGCACCAGTCTTAACTAGGTGCCAGTGTTAACCAAGCTCTAGTATTAACTGAGCTCCAGTGTTAACCAAGCTCCAGTGTTAACCAAGTTCCAGTGTTAACTGAGTGCCAGTGTTAACCGAGCACCAGTCCTACTGAGTAGCTTATCAAAGGTTCCTGATGCCTTGGTTGGATTTCCAGAGGCTTACAAACTACCTCACATACACACACACATAACTAAAAGAAACTAACTAAGAAACTAGAGTGTTTTTTCATTAGCTTGACCCATTTTTCCACTCGGTCATTACAAGAGTGAATGAACAAAACACTTTACAAACCAACAAAACTAATGTAAGAGTTCTTAAGGGTCTTTCACCCTAGTTCTTTAGGTGCTCCTACACCAATAGACCACTATGTGGGAGGTGGAGATCAAGCACAAGTCAGGCTCATGAATCTCCTCAACCTTGGGGAGAAACAAACATTGATCCATGAGCATGTATCAAAACACCAGGTCTTCGTCAAGAGATGGTTCAACAAGAGAACCACCATTAAAGCCTTCAGGATCTCTAACCTTGTCCTCATGTGGGATAAGGTGAAAGGAAATCTGAGAATCCACACCAAATTCCAAAAATTGTGGACAGGCCCTTATTAGATAGAAGAGATCTTGGGGGAGAATGCTTTTAGGATTACCACTTTAAATGGAGAGTTGACCCATTGCCAGTCAATGGGAAATTCCTCAAACATTATTTTGGATCCTAAGTGGGACTTCCTTCCATCCCTTGTATCATAGTCCTTTTTTTTTTATTTGTTTGTTTTCCTTCCTTATTTTTTCATCCTCATTGTCATTCCATTCTTTTGTCTATGGTCCTTCCTCCTTTTGTCGGGGCTCTTTTTTCTTTGGGTCTAGTGTGTCTTGGATTCACTCCAAGTGGTTCCTAAATAAGAGCTAAGGTATTTCTTAGCCAAATTCTCCACGGCAACATACAATGTAGAGAACACTCCAAAAGACAAAGTGGTTACATCTATCATTGGCAGACATAAAGAGGTTGAAAGCTTGGTCATCCTAATCACCAAAACACATTGAGAAATGACACCCAAGAACATTGGTTTCTCGAACATTTTTCAGTTGCAACCAAGATTAGTGCATGGATTTGGGTACCCACCAATCCCAGAACCGAAGTCAAAATGAATGCGAAGGCGGTAGAAAAAGAAAAGAAGAGAAATAGATAAAGAAATAAAATAAGAACACACAAAAAGAAAAGTGGCCCGAAGAGGTCATGAGTGTGAGATCCGGGTAACACAGCCTTATCGCTTCTCAGGTCAATCAAAGAAGAAAATATGGACCTAAACACATGGAATAAACTTACATTCAAATCCTAATACATTTTAGGCACTTAGAAGAAAGTAAGAACAACTATCCAAACAATAGAACTCTCAAGGAAAGGCTAAAACCCAGTAGACAAAGTAGACTAGGGTGACTATGACAACCTCTACCAAGGCTATGAATTCTTGGCTGACAGTAGAGCAAGGTTATACTTGGGATTTAGGGAAAACTTTGGTGGGGCCTATGGACATCTGGTTGGAAGAAAATATCTTTTTGGGAAGCCCTGGTCTACATGGAGAAGGTTGGGAACAACTGACAAACGTTTAGGTTATCGCAATCGAGGGTTAAGGAATAAACACACATGAACACACACTAAGGAGACCAGCAGAAACTTCAAAATTGGAATTCATTGAAATATCGTTAACTCATAGGTCTCTTGGTTTTTGTTCTACTGCAAAGTTACAATCCAAAAGAGTCTTTATGATGAAGAAATGCCTTGGTCATTCCTCCTTTTGTCGGGGCTATTTTTGTGGGTCAACAACACACACCCCATTTTGGTCCTCTGACCATGGGGACCCACCTTTTTTCTGTCTTTTGGTCTTTTGAGTCTACCCCTTCCCTAGTTCCTCCCAAGTGGGTCTCATGATGGCCATGTTGAGCCTAGTCTAGACATTTTTTCATCCTTTTCACCCTTTTGGCATTTTGGAGGACCTAGAGTCCTCTGAAATTCTAAAATGGATGAAAGGACAAATCCAAACCCTTTCAATGTTTTTGGCCTCCAAAAACACTAAAAGGCCGAAGGACCGAAGCCCGGCCCTTTCAGTGTTTTCAGCCTCTGAAAACACTGAAAAGACAAAAGGACTGAACCATCAGACCTTTCATTATTTAAGACCATGAAACATAAAAAGGTCAACGTCCTCTACGGGATATATAAATACTTAGGCCCTAAAATGATATTCATTCTGCATTTTTATTCCTATGTCTTTAGTGCTACCTGTGACTTTGTTGTTTCATCATCCTCGCTCCTCGTGGCTGATCGTGCTATGCCTTTGACCTTTTTTGTCTCCATCCTCCAATCCTAATACTTGAGAGGTAGGTTTCTTCCTCTCCATCAAGTGTTTTTTTTTTCTTCACTATTTAGGTTTAGGGTTTTTCATTTGGTGTCTATCCAATTTAGTGTGCCTCCCCCCCAAGTCCTTAGGGTTTTTTCCCCCTTGGCCTTGTGGGGATGCCTCTCCTTTGTCCTGTCAGTCATGTCCTTATTCACATTTTCTCCTTAGGGCTTTTCTTTTCTTTTTGCGACCTTTGTCATGGGTTTTCAGCCTCTAAAAGATCAAAGATGTTGTCTGCCTTCTGTGGATTTTGGACTTTCAAAGTCCGAGGTTCTGTTCAGAATTTTGCACCCCAAAAGTCCAAAATTTTTTATTCCTTAATGACTGCTCTTTTGTGCTTTTGGCCTTTTCAGACCCCGAACTGGTTTTCAATGTTCGAAAGCCCAAAAAGGTCAAAAGTATGAAATATGCATTTCTGGCTGGTTGAAGAGCTTTTCTGCTTTTGTTTTCGTAGCTTAATCATTTTTCCTGCTTTTTTAGTTTCCCTTTTCAATAAAACATTGATACTTGCACCTTCCTTGAAGGAATGCCTGAGAAATGGACTGCATCACCAATGAAGTACCTATACAAGGGGAATAACCACCCTTCAAAGATCAAGAACAAGCACATTGAGATCACCAATACTAACATCAAAAATGTAAACTGGGATCAATTCCTTACAAGATGTTCCCAACAAATAGGGAGACCCACAGACTACACCTCACTAGTCCTATTAGGCCTAGTTAATGCAGCAGCCCACCTAGTGGTTATCACATCTTTTGAGCTAATCACGACCTTGGAAAACCACTACAACCCAGATGAAAGGGTGGTCCAAAACACAGAGGGACAAGTGGTACTAGACATAAGACCAGATATCATAGAAGAGGTCTTCCACCTCCACAAAGGCATAGACAAGTTCTATGACTTCTTTGTCAAAAAGGGAAATAATGGTTTCAAAACAAGGGATAAGAGGCATATGAGATAGTCAATGACAACTACCTCAAACAACCCCTTGCAAATTTTTTTTTGGATAAATTAGACCCCAGAAGGGGGTATATGAATGATGATATCTAGGCACTAGTGACATTACTGAGCAAAGTGTATAGACTACCCCAGTCCATCCAACTTGAAGATTGGATGATCCTCCTTATAGAAAAGGTCAAAGGCCATAAGGCTAAGTTCAATTGGGGAACCATCATCAGTGACAGGTTGAATGAACAGCTGATTGTCGTGAAACACAATCTCAAATTTTATATGAGTACCTACATAGTATACCTATTAGCAACATGGGAAAAATACCCAGGGCTCACCAATAAGGGGAACATAAATGATCCAAATGCATGGCCCCAAATTGTATATCCATAGCTAATGAAAAGGGAAAACATGCGAAAGGATATCCCTGACTACAAGATAGTCAATGATTCCTTCAACTTTTCCATCATCCAATCTATTGAGGGTGATTTTGTGAAGAGGATGTCAGAAGAAGGAGTTGCCAAAGTGAGGGCCATTGGGGCCTATTATATATAGTTCATACATTCACATATGTCCGGGTAGTAGGATCAACTTTGAAGCCAAAGAAGTTGTCCAGGTATCCATCTGATTGAGTAATTACTCTAGAAATGGCCAAGAAGCTAGTAGATGCCTATGAACATATAAAACACAAGAAGAAGCATTGCTGGGATTTCCCTATTTCTCTGGGCCCATACACTTTACAATACATGAAGGTTTGCAATTCCTTATCCTTCAAATGGGACAATTGTCCACTTCAGCTGTACAAGATGGTTCAGCCCCGTTTTGACCCCATAGGCACATACAACCATATCATTGGCAAGTTCTACATCCATGAACCACATCTTGAATAACACTGGATAAATTGTATAGATGAGCACAAGGTTAGAATCATGGACTATTTTAGGATGTCCCTTACCCTCGCACAACATTCTTTGAAGACCCCAATTCCCCCAAAGGTTTGGGAATATAATTTAGATGAGGTGATGGAGGGCATTTACACTACAGATAAAATATACAATAGGCTTATCATGAATGCAAAAATTGATAAGGATGAGAATGATGACACTGAGTTTTAAGCTAGGCATGTGCTGTAAACAATGGAAACATGGATCAAAAGGCCTCATAAGGTGGATCCAATCCCAGTAAAGACATTAATGGATCCACCCCATAAGGAAGATAAGAAACATGGAGAGAAGTCTACCATGCCCAAGTATAAGAAAGCACCACCACAAAAACAAAGTAGAGTCTATGGCCATGAACATGCAGTAGAGTACAGTTCAAACCCAAGGCATAAAGATCCCAAGATGAGAATGATTGGGAAAATAAATCCTCTAGTAGGTTCATCATGGACTTCACCAGATGAAGGCCCATCCACTTCTCGATAATCTCCTCCTACCACCGAAAAGGGGAAGAAAACATATAAAAGGAAGAGAACTTTTGTGTCTCCACAATTGGAGACCATACAAGAAGAGAGAAAAATAGAAGAAGAAGAGGTACCTATGATAAAAAAAAAACAAGATCATAGAGGAGGAAAGAAAAAGAGACTACCAGGAAACATAAGGAGGATCCTAAAGAACAAGATAATCCCTTGGATTCCTTAGGATCAGATGATTTCTAGTTGTCTGACTTTGAAGGTCTAGAGGGATTTTTAGACCCAGGGAAAGACACACTAGATTATACAACAGGGTATGACACAGGAGCTCCATCACTCTTCCAGCCCCAGGTGACCCTCACACCACCTCCCACTCAGTTCACTAATTCGGCGCCAAATGTGCCAATAAAAGAGGTAAGCTTCAACAGAGGCCAAGGGACTGGAACTTAAGATGCCCTAGTAACCCAAGACATAATAGGGGATAAGGCCACAAGAGAAAATCCTGATACCACTCCACCACGTCACATTCACATTCCACCAACCTCTCTCTCACTGCCTATTCCTACTCTACCACTCACAATACCAACACCTAGTCCACTACCATCTGTTCCCTTACCATGCTTCATCCCGACTCCCCAAGAGTCAGTAAGCGCGAAAACTATGTTGTCCCCCAAAACCATATTGGTAGGCATGATTGGCCTCAATACAGAAGTGTTGATCAGTTCATCAAGAGATGAAGACCAAGGAAAGGATGGACCAGATAGTGAAATAGAAGAAGAGATGAGGGGAGATGAAAGGGGAGAAGGAGAAAGTCAGGGAGAAGGTGAACAAGGAAAGGAATAGGACAAATATTTAGAGGAAGAGGTAACACTGGGAGCCCAAAGCTTAGCTTCAATCCTGTATGTTACCCCATATGAGCCAGTAACCACATTTAGTAAACCTACTTGGTTTAATAAAGATATTCAGCTGAGCAAGAGAACTTATACAAATGAGGAAGAGGGGGAAGATACAAGTATGGCATCTGTAGGGAAGGCCTTCCACCAAACAGAGGGCACCATACTTGCAAGGAATATATACTATGTTACCCAAGACACTAGGGGTCACTAGAAGGCATAGGTTGTAATTCCTTCTACTAGCACCTCTCAAACACAAGTGACCCCTGAAGATTATACATTCAAAGAAGTAGATTTGGGTGAGCCGACTAGGGAAGGGAGAAAAACATTGGTATCCTTATGCCTTAAGGATGCTCTAGGGTTCATGATCAAGGACGAGGAAACTATAAAGTCCTTGACATAATAGAATGAAGCTTTGAAAAAGTTCATTCACAAAATGGTTGGTCCCATTGATCTAAGTTTCTCGAAGGCCTCATTACAAGCGATATTAGAAAAAAGGAACACCCCAGACTTACCGGCAGGTTTGACCCTATCCTTCATCCAAGAAAGTATAGATTGGAAAGGTGACTTTAAGCTATATTGAGAAGGGGACATCGAACGGGTGTTCAAACCTTATAGGGTCATCTTGATCGAGGCTACAAAGTGTATCATCTTAAAATTGAAGCACTTCCATGTTAAGAACATTTATCCCTCCTTAGGGGGTTTTTTTGACCACCATCATATTGTCCCCTCATTTTTGCATCCTCTCCTACTTCAGTGTCTATTTAGGACCCTAATTGGGCCTCTCAAGACACCATCCATCCCATCTAGCATATTTTCTAGGGGTTCTGACTCCCTAGGTCAAGGTCAACCTTTACCTTGACCTAGGTCAAGGTACACCTCTACCTTGACCTAGGTCAAGGATGACCTTGACCTTAACCTGGGTCCCCCTTTCAAATCTAGAAGTCTATCGACTGCCAAAGGTCATCAAAAGTTCATTTCCCGCTTCTAGGTCAGCTATTTTGGGTTCCAAAGCGATGATTCTAAAATTATATTTAATATAGGTCCTCTTCTAGGGGTATGCTTCTAATTGGAATTTAATTCTCCTATGTAGGCCTCTCTAGAAGATTGTGCCCTAGTTTCATAGATAAGGAAGTTTTCTCCTTTCATTTTCTCTAACCATGAACTAAGTGATAATCTCAAGCTCTAAGTGAAGTCTCTCTAAGCAAGAAGAACAACTATCGTCAAGAAAGAATTTAAAGCATCCATTGTTCTACATGTTTTAAATCTTTCAAATTGTTCAAGTCTTCCTCTCAAGCATTCAAATTCTCCATTGGAGATTAAGGAATCAAGATTTCAAGCCTTTGAAAGGATTTGGTTTAAGCATTCAAGAGTCATCATTCAAGCCCTGCATCTATCCATCATGGTGGTGTGATATTCCTTCAAGATCCTTTGTGCATCCTCAACTCTCATTCATTCTCTCTTCAAGGTGGATTCCAAGCATACAATCATGGAGGTTTATGGTTTCTAATATGGAGTCCAAGATTTGATATTTACATACCTGTTTACATTTGAAATACAATATCATATTTATTGAATATCATAGCTTCATTATTAGATTTAATTCTACTACTTGTTAGCATTCTTTAGTTTAATTATTGATTTCAAGGTTAATTCTTAAATCAGGGTTTGACTAAGGAAAACCCCTCCCGCCAACAAACAAATCCATTTTTCTTGTTGGTACAGGTTCAGAATAGTGGATTGGAGTGCATATTTAGATACCCTTTTTAGAAAAAATTTGGGATCCAGAAATATATTTCCTATCAGAGACTTTTTAGGTCAATTATGCCCTAGGTTAGAATCAGAAATTCTAGGTCAATGGTGACATTGACTTGAGGGTAAAAATTGGAACTGTGTCAGAACAAAATAAGATTTCTAGGTTTTGTTCATCTCTACATTTCTATTCCAGATCCAGTCTTAGATTTTCTAGAAACTGAGTGCAGACCCCCGAAAACATAATTCTTTAGATCTATAACATTTCAAGGTTAGTACTTTCCTATAAATGGGAATTTAAGATCTTCCTCTTTTCTCTTATTTCCAAATGATTGATTCATTTATGCATTGATCCATCCTTTGGGGTTAATCAATTTGGATCCTTCATTTGTGTATCTAAGGATGAAAGGAGAGCACCTTATTTACCCCTACATTTCAAATACACATTCTATTTCATATACAAACATCTTTAAATGTAACATAACAAATCTTATGTTAAATGTAACATTTTTATATGGTACATTTTGGTGAACTCGCGATAGACAACTCTTTCTTTTTGGTGTTAGATTTACATATTTTATACTAGATCTTGCATGCACACTAAATTGGTTTTCTTTTATGCTCTTAAAACAATAAAAAAAAATCTACATACTCATAAAAATATAAAAACATTCCTTGCATTTCATTCACTATGAAAATCTTTAAGATGCTTTGGGGCAAGGCTATTTTTCTCATTATGCTTCTTTTAGCATCTCTTTATAGTACTTATGATGTATATGAGAGTATCATTCATTTCATCATGTTTGTTAATCTTCATGTTTTACTTGCTTATGCTATTTTGAGATTAACTAATACTAGTCTTCCTACCTTCAAAACTTTCATCAAGGATTTGTGTAGTGGAATTATTTCTCTTTTGGATTATGTGAAGAATTGGGTAGATGATACCCCATTTACTAATCTTCCTAATCCTAATCCTATCATTCCTAATCTAGTTCCTAATCCTCCTAACCCTAATCCTATCAATCCTAATCCAATTCCAAATATTCCTATTTCTAGTTCTCCATCTTCTATCCCTAGTTCTTCCCACACTTATGATGGGGCGCAAGCTAAGGTTCATGATGCCGATGTTCAAAAATTCTTCAATTTACCTTCCCCTTCTTATCCGATCCATGATGATATTAAAGGGAAAAGAAAGGAAACCTCTTCTCAACCTATCATTCCACCATATACAAAATTTTCTCATGAACACCATAATCAATCTCCTCCTGTAGAAGCTTTGCAAGATATGTACACTACCGGTTATACTATGGTGCATAAACAAGGCTATACGGGTTTAGGGCTTGGTGTTAATGAAAATAGCATTAGAAACCCAATTCATTCATCTCTTAAACAAGATATGCATGGTATAGGTTTCCCGCCTTCTTGATTCAAGGTGGCTGATCTTAACTATCATCATCCTCTTCATATTCTTCTTGCAACACCTTCCTTAGATCACCCTGATACTCCTCAAGTTGTGGCTAAGAAAGTGTATGTCTAGTTAATGAATTCTAAGAGAGAAATATTTAAACCTATTCCAAAAAATGCTCTCTCTAAATAAAAATTTCCTTTTCATTATAGTAATACACATTTACTTGTTGATTGTGTGCATTTCAAACTATATGTTAGAGAAAGAGCTTCTTTAGGAATTATATATCATTCTCATGCGATATTACAATTTCTTCATAATTTTGATATAGGGCATTCCCCTCATTCTTCTATAAATTAGATCATTTTTCTCCTCTTGTCTCTTAACTGGGGGCAAGAGGTATTTCATTCCACTCTTCTAGGATCCATTTTCTCTTAGCATGTATTTTATTTTGAGTTTAATTGGTTATTCTTTCTACATTATATTCTTATAATTTTCTATTATGATACATATTTCACTCTCTCATAATCGTTCATGATATCTTTTCTAGGAAATTTGTTTTGTAAAGATATCTCTTTACTACAACATCTCTTGATATAATTTAGTATACCCCTTACTTTCATCCCTGGGGGGCAAGGTATTTTCCTTCTTCCTCTATCTAAGGATATACTTTCCTTAGCTTAGTGGCATTTTTTTATTCTATAAAATTATTTCCTTAGAAAGATTTATGTTTTTGGCTATGGATACCCTCTTATATGAGAGGTGATTGTCCTCGGTCATCACCTCTTCTTTATTTTACAAATTACATTCTTTATAAACTCTTTCCCTTGCTTTGGGTTAGATTTTTATTCCTTCATTCTGAGATTCCTCTTCCTCTTGATCGCAAGGGGCTTGATGATTGAATATTTGGTCCCTCTTTTCTTTAGAATATGATATTTTATCCTAAGAACTCCTCTATGGTGGGGGTCTTGATGATAAGATCTCTTCCTCCCTTAGGATCCTTTTTCCATATGAGACATATCCATTTCATGATTATCTATGCTCTTAGAGGTAAGGGTCAATACTCTTGCTAAGGATATAGTGTATATTGTTGTTAAGATAGATATCTCCTTACCTTGTGAAGTAGGTATCCTCTTTCTCTTCCTTATCCTACCTAGTGGGTAGTCATGATAAGGAGGGGGGAATATATAGGGTCTCCCTTATACTATATTTTACATTTTACAACATCCTAAATCCTCAGAAGGTAACGCACATAAGTTTCTAAATCCTGAAGAGACACACATTTTTATTTTTATTTTTGCTAAATCCTCGGAAGGTAATGCACATAAGTTGCTAAATCCTGAAGAGACATGCATTTTTATTTTTATTTTTATTTTTGCTAAATCCTCAGAAGGTAACACACATAAGCTGGTAAATCCTGAAGAGATACACATTTTACAATATGCTAAATCCTTGGAAGGTAACGCACATAAGTTGCTAAATCTTGAAAAGACATGCATTTTATATTCCATAGTGATGCAAGAATGTGGATCTGTGGATATTTCAAAATCTGTCAGAAGATGCATTACAATTACAAAGAACAGTTTATCGGTGAACCTATTGGGCTCTCCCTCCTTGGTGATTCATGGTAAGGTGGGCATCTTACTAGGCAAGGTAATCACTTTCTATTTTCTCTCTTTCACTTTCATGCTAGTAGGATTAGATCATGAAGCTATGTTATCTATAGTGTTTCTCTTGTCTTGCTTATGTAGTCATGTATGTTCTCTATGATTGATTAATATTTACTTTGATATCTTTATGCATGCATGTTGAGTTAGAATCCCTGGTCTAGGGGCTCATGTCCTTGACTTAGTGATGTTCTACCTCAGTGCGATCCACCAGAGTCTTTCTTCTAACTTTACCACGAGTATGTTTGATTTCCATACTCCCGCTAAAGTGGGGGCTTAATGTATCATCTTAAAATGGAAGCACTTCCATGTTAATAATGTTTATCCCTCCTTAGGGGGTGTTTTTTACCACCATCATATTATCCCCTCATTCCTGTATCCTCTCCTACTTTAGTGTCTGTTTAGGACCCTGATTTGGCATCTCAGGGCACCATCCATCCCATCTGGCATATTTTCTAGGGGTTCTGACTCCCTAGGTCAATTTCAACCTTTACGTTGACCTAGGTCAAGGTAGACCTCTACCTTGACCTAGGTCAAGGATGACCTCAACCTTCACCTGGGTTCCCCTTTCAAATCTAGAAGTCTGTCGGTTGTCGGAGGTCATCAAAAGTTCATTTCCCGCTTCCGGGTCAGGTGTTTTGGGTTCCAAAGAGATGATTCTTAAATTATAGTTAATATAGGTCCTCTTCTAGGGGTATGGGTCTAATTTTAATTTAATTCTCCTATGTATTCCTCTCTAGAATATTGTGCCCTGGTTTCATATATAAGGAATTTTTCCCCTTTCATTTTCTCTAACCATGAACTAAGTGATAATCTCAAGCTCTAAGTGAAGTCTCTCTAAGCAAGAAGAAAAACTATCATCAAGAAAAACATTCAAGAATCCATTTTTCTACATGTTTTCAAGATTTCAAAGTGTTCAAGTCTTCCTCTCAAGCATTCAAATTCTCCATTGAAGATCAAGTAATCAAGCTCTCAAGCCTTTGAAGGGATTTGGTTCAAGCATTCAAGATTCATCATTCAAGCCCTATATCTATCCATCATGGTGGTGTGGTATTCCTTCAAGATACTTTCTACATCCTCAACTCTCATTCATTTTCTCTTCAAAGTGGATTCCAAGCATACAATCATGGAGGTTTATGGTTTCTAATATTTAGTCTCAAAGCTTTCATATTTACATACTTGTTTACATTCAAAATACAATTGCATATTTATTGAATATCATAGCTTCATTATTAGATTTACTTTTAATGCTTGCTATCATTCTTTACTTCAATTATTTATTTCAAGGTTAATTCCTAAATCAAGGTTTGACTAAGGAAAACCCCTCTCCCCAACAAACAAATCCACTTTTCTTGTAGGTACAGGTTCGAAATAGTGGACGGGAGTGCAAATTCAGATACCCTTTTCAAAAAAATTTTGAGATCCGAAAATAGATTTCCTGTCAGAGACTTTTTAGGTCAATTCTACCCTAGGTCAGAATCATAAGTTCTATGTCAATGGTGACATTCACTTGAGGGTCAAAATCATAACTGTGTCAGAATGGAAAAATATTGTTGGGTTTTGTTCGTCTTTGTGTTTCTATTCCGAATCCGGTCTCATATTTTCTACAAACTGAGTGCAGACCCCTGAAAATAGCATTCTTCAGATATGTAACATTTCAAGGTTAGTACTTTCCTACTATCCATTTCAATTAAATTTCTTAATCTATCTAAACCTATATCACATTCTTTTCTATAAACGAGAATTTAAGATCTTCCTCTTTGCTCTTATTTCCAAATGATTGATTCATTTATGCATTGATCCTTCCTTTGTGGTTAATCAATTTGGATCCTTCATTTGTGTATGTAAGGATAAAAGGAGAGCACCTTATTTAACCCCTACATTTCATATACACATTCTATTTCATATACAAACATATGTAAATGTAACATAACAAATCTTATGTTAAATGTAACATTTTTATTTGTTACACAAAGTTAATAGACTTGATGGAGAATGAAGGTAGCTTAGACTCTAAGATAAACAAATGGCAGGCCACCCTCTAAGACCTAGAAATAATCAGGAAACAATGCTTCTAGATCTTGGTAAAGATATATGAGGGTGAAGAGATCGAAAACTTTGAGACCTGGATCAAACGTATGGCCAAGATAATCAAGGTCTATGAAAAATGTCAAGCTGACATATTGGAAAAGAAAAATGAGTTCTTGGAGTGGGTAGAAGAAATAGATGTTTTCTTCATAGGAATTGGCCTCGACTTATACTAGGATGAAGATAAAAATATCTTACGGCCATCAAAAGAGTGGTCCAATAATTCTTCTTCCTCTTATACCCCAGTGATATTCATTTCCAGGTTCATGGAAATGATTTGGTTCAATGTGAATCTGGACCATAACCTTCTCCTTGCCTCAAATTTGTTAGAAAAATTCTCACAGTAGTCTTCCATCTAAGGTATATGATGAAAGTATGTATCCACATTTAGGTTTTCGAAGGAAAATCCCCTATTGTCAAAGTTTTTCCTAGCAGTATATAACTGAAGGTTTAATTTCTTGAATTCTAGCTCCTTGTTTAGTTCATCAGATATAGTTTTATGACCATATCTACCCAATTCAACTAGGAATACTAATCCAGACTTCCCTTTTTTCTTTATTTTCTTATCAATGTGAGCCAATTTCATACTCATTTTGATCAACACATGACTGTCAAGAGCATATATAGGAAATTTAAAAGGTTTGCCCTCATATCTGTCAATCCTGAGGTATGTAAATTTAGTTAACTAAATGAAGTAACTCCCATAAATGTTGACCAATTACATTGCCTCATTTTACATCCTTTGATTTACATTACCATGAAGTTCATAGACCACTATCCCCTCAAAGATATCATTCACCCTCATGAATTTTTCAGCATATTTCTCCTTTTGAAGGTGGTACTAATATACATATACTTTCATTCCTTTGTACCAGGGTTCTTTGTAAAGACCATGTCATTCTCTTGTGGAGGTCAATTTATAAAAATGATAGAAAGATATATAAAAACCCTTGGACCCTATGAAATTAGATAAACCTTCATGTAGCCTTTCAATAATAACTTGGGCCTTGTCTAAGTACTTCTAGCCACCCAAGAGATGTTGAATGTAAAAGTACATCTAATCCTCCCAATAGAATGTATGGTAATTTCCCTTGAGTCTGTTTAATAGTATGACAATGTCCCTCACTTCAATTATGATGTGTTCTCTGGTCAAAGGTCTGGGCAATTGAGAACCACCCTTCTACCCATTCAGGAGCCAATGTTTTGCAATTACACTCTTATAAGTTCTTACCTTCTCTAATAAGAAAGAATAGGAAATACCAGTGGACCAATGCTCATAAGGCTCTCTCTCAATAATTACCATGGCACTCATAATTGTCTAACTATTAATGTTTACCATGGTGCTTCCATCAATTTTCAAGATGCGCCTATTTTTTTCATCATTCCTTTTCATGCATTCTATCACCAATTCAGGGCAAGGCGTTATAGAAGAGAAGAAAGCCACTTGAATTAAACCACTCCACACAATTATATCCATCATGGAGTCTGTCTCTTGGTTCCTCTCTCTTTGTAGAAATTATCCTAGATCAGCCTTAGCTAAGGAGGTATCATCAAGCTCTAGAAATTTATTGATTTTGATAGGAAGTACGCCCTAGGGTTGGAAGGAATGGCGTCATGGTGATAATGTCAGCAAAATACCCCAAAAAATCCCATAGAAACAAAAGAAATTATGCAAAAATAAATAATTTACTTTCATTTCTCCTTCTCTAAACAACAACAACAATGTATGAAGAGATATTTAGAACTCACATGTTTCTTTCATCAATTTTCAGCTACTCCTGAAAATGGAAAGCTTAAATTACCTCAGTCGCCACTAGCTTGTTCAACTCTCAACAACTTCCTAAATTAGGAATAAAATCATTACTCATACATATAGAGGTGCAAAGATCTTGATGAAAGATTTGCATGCCTTGAAATCTTGAAAACATCATATGAATTAATTTTTGATTGACATAAACCTAGCACCTTATTTAATACCAGAAACTTTGGCACAAAGGCTTACGTCCTCATGATTAATTTCTATAAATAAAATTTCAAATCCCGAAATACTTCAAATATTCTTCCCACGTGCTAAATTTCTCTTTGATTCTCCTCTAAATAGCATGTCTCTACCTGCACAAAATGAACCTTGAACCATGAAGATTCAAAGGTTCAAGTTCATTGAATAAAAAATATTGTACCAACCGAAGGCATAGCATCCCTAGACACACAAAGACTCAAAAATAAAATGGAAACTTTTAAGATTGACGGACCATGAACCTTGAACCAAATAGGTTCAAAGTTTCAACTTCTATGACCAATAATACTGACCAACTTTATAACGATGCCACAAAATAAAACAAGTGTGCTTAGTGACTGTGTGTAAGAAAATACACCTTCATGAAATTAAGATTGAAAGCCACAATTCTATGGAAAGATAAAACAAGTTAATCTAAGAATTGAAGCTAAGATCTATATCATCTCATGGTTCTCTATCCAAGCTTTGTTAAGAGAGCTCTCAGGATTAATCTCTCTCAAGGACAATCCTAGAACGAGATATGTATGAAAATTAAATGCTCCAATCTAGCTAGAATGCTCAAAATGCTCAAAAATTCTCCAAGATTATATGAGAAAATAACAAATGTTCCTAAACATGATATGCTAGATGTAATGAAAATGCTAAAATTCTCTCAAAAAGCTCTCAAATGTTCCTCATATGCTCTCAATGTGCCTATAATAAGGATGATTTTTCTCTTTAATTCTTGGATCCCAAACACAAAGGAAATGGCCTATATTTATAGCATTTTCCCAAGGGTAGGGGGTAGAGTGAGTTGATCATGATCAAAGCTTGGTTAAGTCAAAATCTTTGAGGTGTTCTCAAATGGAGGGAAAGTTTGTTGGTTGTCTCAAAGATATTAGGAATTAAATAAATCCATCATTTAATTAAATTAGCCATGGAAAGGTGATTGGGTTGGATTTGATCCTTTTGATTTGAACTATACAATTAAAAAATCAATTGCATAATTTGATTAATCCCTTTAGGCTTGAATTTAATTATTTGATTTCATGATTATTTGGTATTTTAATTTGATTTGAATTTTGTCCATTTGATTTTATAAATGTTCATTTGATTTGATCCATTTGTTTTGCATTGATATTTTGAAGCATTTGGCTGAGATTTATAGTTTGGAATGCTTGAGATACACCTAGTCAATTTTAGGTGTCTATAAATTCCCCTCTTTGAATTGATGTGCAAAGCGCATTGATTCAAAGAAACCTTGATTGTCCTAATCATTGAGCTAATGCTGATGAGCTGATATGAAAACCTGATATGAAAATTCTGATATAAAACCCTGATATGAAATCCTGATATAAAACCCTGATATGAAACCCTGATATGAAATCTCTGATATGAAACCTTGATATGAAAATCTGATATGAAACCTTGATATGAAAATCCTGATATGAAACCCCAATATGAAACCCCGATATGAAACTTTGATTGATAAAGTTTGAAATTTTAATGCCCCAGATTTGATACAAGATATGCTGCAAAATCCCAGTTTGATGTTATGATGATGCCCCGTTAGAAATGGATTCATATTGATCATAGGTAAAAGTTGTTGACGAATAATGCTATTAGGATAGATCCAAGATGATCACATTTCTAATAAAAGTTGATGTGAAAAGATATCAAACAAATGCCCCAGTGAGCAGAATATGCAAATGAGGTTTGACTGGGTCAAAAATCTCAAAAAATAGGTTAAAATAGCTTAAATAGGTTGAAAAACCCAAAATTACTATTCATTTTCACTTTTCACTATTGATATTTTGCTTTGAGCATCTGACGGCTGATAGCGATGGTGGTCCCAATACGAGAGCACAGGTTCGAGCGAGCGCACCAATATCAGAGACCTCCTGACTACGGGCCTCCAGTGAGTGGTTCAAACCCTCTTGGTGCATTTATTGCTTTGAAAATTGCATTTAATGCATATTTTTATTTCTTTTTAGAAAATGATTAGCAAAATACTGTGTAGGATAGGTAAAATGTCGTGTAGGGTAGTAAAAAGTCTCATTCACGCTGTGAAAAGCTGCATACACGCAATTCTTAGCCGCATAGGAGCTAGGTCAGAATTGCCACCCAAAATATGAAATGCGCCGCCTAAAAACACCATGTTTTCAAAGCCGCGTATGATGTTTAAAAAGCCGCATAATCCTACAAAAGGCCACCTATTTGGTAAAGCACTGCCTTCGCGTGGGAAAGAGCCACTTTTAAAGATTAAAAAGCCGCTTAGCGTAAAAAGCTGCATACACTCAGTTAAGTGCCGCCTATCATAAATTTGAAAGTTGATTATAGGAAAATAGATGAACTTAGTTTGACTGATCATCCAGATGACTCAGTTAGGCTCCAAGCTAGAAAATGTTCATCTAGAATGTCACCTAGTGTTTAGGATGTTAGAAAAGTCATAATGATGAATGTTTGATAGGTCAATCAGATATGATTAAAAATGATTACAAATTGTCCTTGTGTCTCCCAATATAGAGGTTAGGAGCAATAAGTTGATACACTCAGGTTAGAGAAAAGATAGATTTAATGTTTTGTGATTGACTTAGAATGGTTCATCAAGAGAAAAACTAACATGATGCACTTTGTTTCAAAATATAGGAGCATTATCGCAAGTTGCGGGTGAGAGGTATAGCATTATGGATATTTGATCTAGTAGATGAGCTTACACCTCCTGAGTGGTGTACTATTGAGACTTGTGGACTTAGTTTCCTTTTAGATCTCCCTTAGTTTCAGTTAAACCAAGGTTTATTGAGAGCTATGGCAGAGCGATTGCACTCTGACCATAATACCTTTCATTTACCTCTAGGCGAGATGACTATTACGCCAGAGGATGTATATAGACTATTGAGGATCTCGACTCATGGCGAGTGGGTGTATTATGATGCAGTATATGATAGTAGTGTATGAAAATGTGTTTTTGGAGACAACACCATTGCATATGATTGTATTACTTGGGCATAGTTTGCCTCATCTCCCACCCTACCAGCATTATTAGGATCTGTGATAGGGGGATTATTATTGCCAGATAGGAGAGGTTGTGGTTTTGGGGCTAGATTATAGAGGACCTAATTGCTCATCCATGAAGATTGGATTGGGGTTCCTGTGTGTTGGCGCAGTTGTATCATGATTTGCATGAGATTGTATATCAGCACAATGCAGCTATTTCTGCAGGTGTAGTATTGTTACAGTTATGGACCTGGGAGCATATCCCTATTACTAGGCTAGTCTCAGCATGAGTGTGGGCTTGTGGTTACCCTTATGTGTTTCTGTATGATGGCATAGTTGTCTAGCATCGTTTGGGCAAGGTTGATTTTTGGAGACGCACAATTGATGATATTGATCAGGTGGTATAGAGGTCATATTTGCAGTGCAAGAGGTGGCAAGAGGATGATGATGAGTTACCCTATATGTTTGCACCTTGATGGATGATAGGTTGATCACTATTGGTGATTGAGAGATTTTGTTGTGGGAGAGTGCTACACCAGTTCAGCCAGATGCAGGATATGCCACAGGGTATGGCACTATATGCCCGAGTACAGGCTAAGAGGTCGATGTGGGGAGCATGGGTTGACTACCAATCAACCTGTCTACAGATAGATCAGCTGGGATATCATGTTTGGGATCTAATGCCACAGGTGGCAGATGCGTGGATGTTAGCAGAGTACCGAGAGTGGTTTCTATGACATCGATTCATGAGATTCACTGATCTGGCAGAGCCTATCCCTGATGTTGATGAGCTTTCTGATGATGATGGTGATGGTGGAGATGATTGGGATGATGGTGGTAGACCATGCCAGCATAGATTTTAGAGGGAACCTAGAGTGCCATGAGTATAGAGAGCAGCTGGGCCTCAGATGAGAGGACATGCGAGAGGCTGAGGTGGTGGTTTTAGGTAGCCTAGGCAGAGGCGAGCAGGTGCATAGGTACCTCAGGATCAGGCTCCTTTGAGAGTGGATGCATATTGGGCCAGGCATAGGCATAGATGGGTCCAGGTGGCTAGATAGGTTCCTAGACAGATACCACAGGTTGACCCATAGGTCAGCACAGCACAGGTTATACCACAGGTACCCTTAGCACCTTTGGCACCACAGGCTCTGCCAGCATCACAGGCACCTCCAGTGCCTCCAGTTTCAGATGATATAGTGCAGGATGTGTGGGGGTTATAGGTCAGGATGACTACAGTTACAGTGAAATTAGATCAGGTGACAACCATGCCGCAGTAGTTTCTGGCTACTCTAGCTCAGTTACTGACCATTGCGAACACTAGTCAGGCACCTCCTGGTGCATAGGATATAGCAGGTGATAGGGATCTAGATGGTGCAGGGGGTTTAGACATAGGTTTAGCTGGAGATGGATCAGGTGCCCCTATTGGGTCATGAGACAGATATGGACCCAGGATGTATAGGATTGTATCATATGTATATTTTGATAGGACTTTGATGTATGGACCATTGTATTGATGTATCTTTGATGTACTGATTATGTTATAGAAATTGATGATGGACATTTATCTATGATGATCTTTGATTCCTCCCTTGATGATGTCATGAGATTTCCTTTTATGCATGTCTATATGTTTCTATGATTCATTTATTTCTATTGTGCTATGGATGCAAATGTCTTAGAGTAGGACATAGATAAATGGATGCAAATGATGTTAATGCAATTTATCTCTATATGTTTTTCTGATTTAACCATGTATGAAATATGCAATAAAATGAATGCAATACTTAGTGCTAATGGTAAATGAAATGCATCTATCTTTTTTGTGTTTTTGGATGTATGCAATTTAATTTATGATATGCAATTCTAAATGATGATATGGATAATGAATAATGATTAATGTATCATTTTTTCTCATTTTTCTCTTGACATGAATATATAATGAATAATGATTAATGATAATGAATGCAAAGGAAAACCTCATTTTGAATGACTTGGAACCAGTAAATTGATGAAGTGTTTTCAACTTTAATCCCCCCCTTGAACTTGGAAAAATGCTAGAAAGACAAGCCACTTGAGAACTAAGCTTTGAAGAACACATGTAAAAAGAAACATGCAACTAATCTAACATGCATGCAATTAATCTAACATGCAAAATTCAATGCAACTAATTGTCCTTGAGGTTTGCAAAAGGAAAGCAAATGAAGATATATTTTCATCATAGAGTGGTGTGGAACTAGGAGTCGATACAATCCTTACTGGTGCCACTACAACCATAAGAATATGAATATGAATTTCCCGCGTGTGGTAACCCCTTCTATGAAACCAAGTACAACCCTCATTAGTTGGATGACCAACTTATGGGAGTATGAATACCGATTTAATCAGATTCAATGTTGTAAGTGGATGTTGGTATTAAGATATGGAAAATCAAAATAACCAAGGTATCCTTTTGCGTAAACAAACAAAGGTTAACCCTTCATCCTATATAAATGTCCTCTATGGCTCTTTGATGACCATGTCTTTAGATGTATTCACACAAGTTAAAGAATCTTCCTCAAGATAGTCACTCAGAAGCTTAAGAAAACATCATGTCTTTTATCCTTGCCAATCTAGTCGAAACATCATTGATTAGCTAAAAAGAACATGACTCGAAAAAGGCAATGAAAAACTCATCAAAAATTCCAAGTGTTTACAAGATGTATCAAGATTTTCAAATAAGAATTCCAGACAATCTGATCATTTAGGGTGTATCAATTTTTAATCCTGATAAAATAAGTCAATGAGATTCAAGGATCATGTTATGCAATCAAAATGTTTAGGGTTGAACAATGATATTCATCAAAGGTTCCAAAATGTTTCTCCTGAGTCTAAAAATCTTCTTTTGATGTGTGACCACAATGTTGCACTATTGAATCTGGTTGGTACCAAAATCTATGATGTGTGCCCCCAAGTAATAAATGTGATCAATGTGAAACTTAGGGCAACTGAACTTGGAATGCGACAAAATGCAACCCTGAGACTTTATTAGGGCAATGCACGAATGACGGATGCAATGAGGATATGGACAAGTGAGATGAGGAAACTGCAATATGTAGAAATGTAACTATGAAATATCTAAGGGACAAAAGGTGCCTGTTTCCAGGTTTTCACCTCTTGGGATTATTGCTCTTTTTCTCTTTTTCTCTTTTTTTTGCTACCAAGGTGCCTATTGCTAGGTTTTCACCAAGGCACTTTTTTTTCTTTTTCAAATGTTTTTGGCTTTTTGAAATTTCTGATTTTTTTGGTATTTTTTATCTTTCTCCTTTTTTTGGTATTTTTTGATCTTTTCTCCTTTTTTTGGTATTTTTTGAATTTTCTCATGTACAAGGGTGATGCTTGACTCATCTGATACTCTTCAACTTATACTCTTTATTATGATACTCTTTCCTCTGAATCAGGTGTGGAACC
>MU226272.1:32556-54101 GCA_018584345.1 Thuja plicata | reverse complement strand
TGGTTTAGATTGGAGGAAAGGAGCAAGGAAGATGGGGAAGGTCAAGGATGGTGGCGGTTATCCAACGTGACCAAAAGGGGTTTCCAAGATAGGTTTAGGGCCCAACCATTATCCCGATTTAGGTTAATGGGGTGGTAGTTGATTTTTATGGCTTCCTTAAGCTTCCTCTTGAAATAGTTGTCCTCCTTGGCTAAGATCTGGGTGTTCTCCATACATATATGATGTTTGGTGGAGGACGAGTGTTCCGCCAAGGTAGATTTTTGGACCCTATCATGCCTGATGTCCGCACAATGCTCTTTTATTCTGGTGTTGAAAGAGAGGCCTATTTCACCTATATAGGGTGTACCACAGGAACAAACTACCTTGTAGACTCCTTAGTCTAAGAGATGGTCCTTGGAGTCTTTAAGAGAGGGAACTCAATTTTTTAAATTCGAGATGGGTTTGAAGGCAACGCAAAGACCCTTCTTGGTGAGGATTTTGGCAATTTTCTGGGAGATGCCATCCACAAAAGGAAGGGAGGCCTGCAAAGGGGGTTGGGTTGGGTTGGGTTTAGGAGCGGAGATGGAAAATTAGAAGGACTTGGCTTGGTTGAGAGCCTTGGAAATTTGCTTATGAGAATACACATTTAGCTTGAAGACTTGGCGAAGATGGGTTAGCTCTTGGTTTAAGTTTTCATTGTCGCAAATTTTGTGGGCCCTCAGGGCTAGGGTCTTCAGGATACCAACTTTTTGGGCAAGGTGATGGTGGGAAGAGGAATGGAGGTATAGATCAGTATGGGTAGCCTTGCAGAAGACACCATGACCAATGTCACCATTGGGTTTCTTAATGAGAAGAACATCAAGGAAAGGTAATTTCTCCTCAGATTCAAGCTCCTTAGTGAAGGATATGCTGGGGGCCACATTGTTGATGTGCATATGAAATTCTTCAAGTTTTTCAAGCCCATGAGGCTAGCAAACATTGGTGTCATCGACATATTGCTTCCACCATCTTGGCTTGAGGGGGAAGGAGTGGAGGTTCACCTCCTCAAAATGCTCCATATAAAGGTTGGCTATGATAGGGGAAAGAGGGGAGCCCATGGCCACTCCTTCAACCTGCTCATATATGACATCAAGGAAGGAAAATAAAGTGGATCTTAAGCATAACTCTACCATATTGGAGATCTCAGGACTAACCTTGCGTTTCACAATTTTGATAGAGTCAGGGATGGGAACCTTGGTGAAGAGAGAGACCACATCAAAACTTACCAAGATGTCATTAGACTCTAACTTGGCATCCTTGATGAAGTTGACAAAGTGGTAAGAATCCTTGACAAAGGAGTCAGAATTACCCTCCAGGGGAGAGATTAATTTGGCAAGGTGAGATGCCATAAAATAGGTGAGTGACCCTATGGTGTCCACTATCGGTCTCAAAGGAATGCCTCCTTTGTGAATTTTTGGAACCCCATAAATGCGAGGGGTTATAGTTTTGGTGGGCAAAAGTCTTTTCTTAGTTTTGTCATCAAAAGAGGCGTTGGACACAATTTCTTTGACTTTATTTAAAATTTTGGTGCCAGGGTTGTGGGAAAGAATTTTGTAACTCGCAGAGTCCAAGAGAAAGTCACGCATCTTGGAGACATAGTCTTGCCTGTCCATAATGACAGTGGCATTACCCTTGTCGGCCTTGGAGATCACTACGTCATTATGGTTCATAAAATTGTTGAAAGCAAGTGTCTCAGCTTTGGGGATGTTGCACTTGGGTGGTTTGGCATGTCTAAGAGCCACTGCACAATCTTGCCTAATTTCTTTTGCAACACCCAAGGGAATTTCTTTGACTTTATTTAAAATTTTGGTGCCAGGGTTGCGGGAAAGAATTTTGTAACTCACAGAGTCTGAGAGCAAGTCACGCATCTTGGAGACGTAGTCTTGCCTGTCCATAATGATAGTGGCATTTCCCTTGTTGACCTTGGAGATCACTATGTCATTATGGTTCATAAAATTGTTGAAAGCAAGCGTCTCAGCTTTGGGGATGTTGTGCTTGGGTGGTTTGGCATGTCTAAGAGCCACTGCACAATCTTGCCTAATTTCTTCATAAAATTGTTGAAAGCAAGTGTCTCAGCTTTGGGGATGTTGCACTTGGGTGGTTTGGCATGTCTAAGAGCCACTGCACAATCTTGACTAATTTCTTTTGCAACACCCGAGCCACTTAAACCAAGAGCTAACCCATCTTCGCCAAGTCTTCAAGCTAAATGAGTATTCTCATAAGCAAATTTCTAAGGCTCTCAACCAAGCCAAGTCCTAATTTTCCATCTCCGCTCCTAAACCCAACCCAACCCAACCCCCTTTGCAGGCCTCCCTTCCTTTTGTGGATGGCATCGCCTAGAAAATTGTCAAAATCCTCACCAAGAAGGGTCTTCGCGTTGCCTTCAAACCCATCTCGAAGTTAAAAAATTGAGTTCCCTCTCTTAAAGACTCCAAGGACCCTCTCTTAGACTCTGGAGTCTACAAGGTAGTTTGTTCCTATGGTACACCCTATATAGGTGAAACAGGCCACTCTTTCAACACCAGAATAAAAGAGCATTATGCGGACATCAGGCATGATAGGGTCCAAAAATCTGCCTTGGCGAAACACTTGTCCTCCACCAAATATCATATATGTATGGAGAACACCCAGATCTTAGCCAAGGAGGACAACTATTTCAAGAGGAAGCTTAGGGAAGCCATAGAAATCAACTACCACTCCGTTAACCTAAATCAGGATGATGGTTGGGCCCTAAACCTATCTTGTGTGTGTGTGTGTGTGTATGTATATGTATATATATATATACATATGTATATACATGTGTGTGTATATATATGTGTGTGTGTATGTGTATATATATATACACATGTATGTACGTATTATATACATGTGTACATATATATATATATATATATATATATGTCTTTTATTTTTTAGTTCTCTTTTCTTGGTCTTTTTTTCGTTTCTTCTTCTTCTTTTTAGTCCTTCTTTAGTGTGTTTTGCGCTTTTAATTCGTGGTTTTTTTTGTTTTATTTTTATTATTACTGTTATTATTATTATTATTTTATTTTCTCTTTTTTACCCTTGGTAGTCATTTATTTTTCTTCCCCCTTGTTTATCGTGCCTTCTTTCTCACCCCAGCCCTTCTTTTATCCTTTGAGTGAGGCTTAGTCTGCATCTTATTATTTTTCCTTATTTCTCTCTACTCATCCTGATGATGGATCACGGAGTGTGATCTGAATCGTTGATGCTTAAAAACACACACAATCAAAAACCAGAAATTCAGCTCTAAAATCTTTAAAGATTATTTATAATTCAAGTTTGATAGAATAAAATATTATTGATTATTGACCTTTAATCATAAATGATACAAATCAAATTCAAGTGTTTTGAAAGATTACAATGTTTTCATTAATGTCTATTGAGATGTAAATTTATTAGGAATTTACATCATACTTGATTCTTCATAATAATTGCAAAATAAATGTTGTTTGAAAGTCGTAAAGTGTTGTGCTAGATATGTCTCATGTCATATCAATAGAATTTCGATTACCTACATATCACAAAAAAAAAAAATGGTATTGACATGAATACACATTTGTACAAACATTTTAAAAGTTTGGAATAGCATCCTCAATGCAAGGTTGGAACTCATATACTATAATTTTTCATTTATAGTCTAAGTTGAAAATCTGAAGAAATTAAAAGGAAGTGAAACTTCATTTTGCAATTATAATTCAAAAACATCAATCTTGATCAATGCACCATAATTTTTATCAATGTGAATTGAAAACAAAGAAAAATGCACTATCACAAAATATAATTGAAAGTTTATAGTCATGATAAATTAATTTGAAACATTTTATTACTATGGTACTCAATATGTTTTGTAATAGATTTAAAACTCAATAAGAAAACAAAAGATCTGCATACTTCTTTAGAATCATTACAATATAAAAAAATTACAATGATATTAGACCATGGTAGAGAGATGGAGTTTTTTATTAATTAAGTTATAATTACAAGCGTGCATGAGATTCCTAAAATTTTAGTGAGCTAATATGGTAGGATTGTGGACTTTAATGGTAGTTACATAATTGTGTCAAATATGCATAATTTTTTTAAGTCTTAAGTACTATAAAATGATGAGATTTTATAGCTCATTTAGTCATAAATATTTGAATAACATATATCATGTATGTGGGTTCGAGATCTTATAGTCCATTTAATCATAAATTTAAAAGTGGTTTGTAATATGATGATTGGTAGGTATCTATAATTTTTACAATGGAGTTACAAACATTTTTCAAAGATGGTATATATGATTAAAATTATTTTCTCAAAAGTTGCCTCTTTTGTCATCTTTAAAGATTACTTACCATTCAAGTTTGATAGAACATAAAATTATCAAATGATGATCTTTAATCATTAGTTAATTGAAACCAAACTCAACCATCATGAAACATGACAAATTTTTTAGAAATTTATAGTGAGATGTAAAGGTGTTAGTAGTTTAAATCAATCTTTAATTTTTATAATAATTACAAAAGAAATATGATTTAAAAGATGAAGAAATATTCTTCTAGATGTGTCATTGTGTTGTATTAATAGAATTTTGGTTACCTGCATATCAAAAAAGATTAATAATGCATATGTCACGTCCCATATTTTTGGTTTGATTAATTAATAAAATAAAGAATATTTTAATATTAGTTAATCTAGTTGTATATAAGAAGAATATATATGTTAAGGGGATGAATATACTTATCAAATCAAATAAATAGGGCCAAAAACGTATATGTATTTTAGTTAGTCTAATGTACCATTTGCATCCTCTCTCTTTTGCAATGCATCTAAGACTGTCTTGTGCTCTTCCATTGAGAGCGCCCATAATATTTTATTATAAGGTCTCCCTTTATATCTTTCTAATTTAATATTTTTTACCACCACCAAAAGGGAATAGTATATAATCTTCTTTTTTGTTTGGTAGTCGTTAAAAGTTAGAAAACCATTCCTTCTTGTTAGACATTTGCATAGCCATGTACCAACCACCACAATGGACCCAATTGGATACTCAAAACCATCATCATCTACTCAATAAAAGATTAAATTTTACTTAGGTTCTAGACATCGAGCTATCCAATACTCATTTTCCTCTTCATTACCCTCAAGTGCAACAACAACATACACATGTCCTACAAACCAAAATTAAGTGTACATATAAAGTATCATATTTAATTCAAATATATAATCATATTATACAATATACATAAATAATATATAATTTAAACAAACAATACATCAAATTAATTACTAGGTTGTATGAGGTTTGAAACACGATCATAGTCTTCTTATGCAAATGTATGATCTTTATGTTCATTTGGTGTATCATCTTAATCTTGTGTCTCACTAGGTGTTAAGGATCTTTGTTTTCATTCTTCAACCCATTCCATATTCTCGCATGCTTCCCAATCACCTAAAACACAAAATTGACAAAACCATGCAAGCTCCCTAGTCCATATAGTCTAAGTGTTGGAATTAGAACTCTTAAATGAATGTCATTTAGTTGACCCACTGATTGTATCACAATCATATCGTGAAAGGATATTTTTTCCTTCAACTAGCCAAGACAAGTGTCTGATTGCAGAGTTCTAAATTGATCTTGTAGACAAAATTAAATTACACCTTTCCAAAATTGCACATACATCTTTAAATTTTCCTTTATCCTCAAATTTGAGCTGCTCTCTATAAGGGCTCTCTTAACACATACACCAGCTCCATCATGTTCTCCTTTCCCATTTCCATCCTAAAAAATTCTCCACATATGTTGGATATTAGTTTTATTTTTTGTCCTACTCTACCAATAAAACATTCTAGCATCCTTGAATTGCCTTTGAAATTAACTGACCATATTAGATGTTGTGTCATCTGAATTTCTCTTTCCTTTACATTTTCATAAAAGGTCTTAAAGTAATACTAAACAAACTTTGATGAGTGTAAATTATTATCACTCAAATAGAAATGGTACTCCCTCAAAACTTTTTGATTCTCTTATGTACTCTCAGGCGCATGTCTATAAACAATATGAACAAGATTGCTACTTGCACTGAATTATATACTGCACTTGGATCTCATCTTGTGGTGCAAGAATGTAGTTCTCTACAAAGTAAACAATAGAAAGCATACTACTAATTGGAAATGTGTTCTTGCATATGCAAAATTTTCCATCAAACCATTAAGCATTTTGGGAGTGTTTCACATATTTGGGTATGATCTTACTCTTAAATTCACTGATAAATCCAGGAACACTAACTTGTTCAGTAATTAGATCACACCATCTTCCAACCTTTCCATCCTTTAATAGATACTCAAAAATTTTAAATCTTTTTACATGGGTATGTGCAAGAAGATGAGGGGCCAAAAAGTGGTGATGTGAAAAAAAAAATCCACTTTTCACTCATCCAAAAGTGCATGAAAATTTTTATTGACCTTTTAGTAGGCCTAGGTGTCAGTACACATGGGAAAACCTGACACCAAAGCACAAGCCTAATCAAGTACCTGATTTTTTTGAGTACCCAAAACCTGTGGCATAAATCAAAACCTGTGAGTCATTTCTCTTATTTCTCTCATTGCCTACGGATAGAAAATGGCTAGGTTTATCTCGTACATGATTTTTTCGGGTACTAGATTTCTCCAACAACAAATTCATCTTCAAGGTATATACGATAAGTGAATTCTTTATATATTTTGATGTATTTCTTTCATTTTGATGTTAAATAAAGTTTTTTTTTGGAATAGGGTTTTCTATTGATTTTTTTAATAATATATGAAATCAATTTGAAATTTGTATTTATTTTTTATTTAATTAGTCATGGCTGACAACAATGAAGAAAATAACCCTCCCCCACCAAATAACAATCCCCAAATTAATCCAGAATAGCTCCAAAACCCTTGATCTTTAGAGGATTTGATACAAGATAATTTGAACACTATACGGGGCTTCCAAAACACATATCAAAATACACCTACATTAGGTCTCATGCTTGCCACCCTAAATACTATTGTTGAAAATATTGACACACTTACACAGCAACATAATGTTTCTCTTCATTGGCGTGAAGATATGCATGCCTAATTTGATGATGAGCTTGACCATGATGGGATTGTGGCCCTTAATATCACTAAATCTGATATATCCTCTGTTTTTGTTAATCCTAAAACTGGATTAAAAATTGACCCCAAAAAGCCCAAATTATCACTTAAATGGTACACAAACGATGCATTGCGTACACACTTTTGGGATCACTGGTGGATGGTTTTAGATAAACCACCCCACAACAATTTGG
This sequence comes from Thuja plicata, assembly GCA_018584345.1. NCBI lineage: Eukaryota > Viridiplantae > Streptophyta > Pinopsida > Cupressales > Cupressaceae > Thuja > Thuja plicata. The sequence continues at coordinate 46,758 of MU226272.1, read as the reverse complement.
AGCTCCCTTTCTATTTTATAAAAAAATTGTATGCTGAGTTTGTGCTTGGTCACAATGTACATTATTGGAGCATGAGGCCCAACATGGGCATAGGTGGAGGAGCTCCTAAGAATATGCCATTTGCCCAGTGCAAAAAGGCCACTACCTTTGTCCCCCCCACTGATGTCTCACCCCATCCTCCTGTGCAGCATCCTGATATCATTGCAGAGGCTACCCTACAAAGTATTAGGGCCATTCACACGCTGATTGATTAGTTGATCGCCTAGACCAGGTCATTGTTGCCTCCTGGTGTGGATGATGTTAGCGCATCGACATCTGGCAACAGTTCACATGTTTGCATCCCCCATACTTGCATTATGTGCAAGAATTTGTATCTCAGACTGCTTATTGATGTTGATACATATCAATATGTTATTGATGTTGATACATATCAATATGTTATTGATGAGGAGGATACAGGAGGCCCAACTACAGAGGCTACAACACCTCATGGAGCATCTATGTCTCATGAGAGTGATGACAAGGGGTATGTAGAGCCATGGAATCCTGTTGATACTGTAAGAGTAAACATTATTTAAATAAATTTATCACATGACCTATTTAATTTTAAAATAATTTATTTGTTTAGATTAGTTTTAATGACTGCATGGACTTATGTATATATATTTGGTTCATTTATTTTTAGGCGATGACAGAGGAAGAGTTGAGACAGGTGGATGACTCCACAATTTTGGCCATTTCATTTGGCCTTGACACCTATACGGTATATTGTAAATTATGTACCCATTATTTTTTTTTATATCATTTGGTGTACATGCTTAAATATCTATCAATTAGAGCAATAAATATCATACATTTACTGATATTTTTTCATCTTATTGTACTCTCGCAGGTATCATTTGATGTCAGTGGGGGCATGAGAGAGTTCCTTCTTCATGCGTCAACAAAGGAAAGGTAATCAAGTGTTTAAGATCAATTATGCATGCATATGTATGCCACTTGTGTGTAGTAATAAATATTTTGCATGCACTTTATTGTATAGGGTGTGGCTCTTAACGATGTCCTGAAATAGGTTCGGGAGCCTAGGCTGACAGGCACCTTGATTCGGATTGATAGCCTGATTGTACGTAGATTTATATATTTATATTTATATTTTGTAATTAGGGTTTTTATGATGAAGTACATTTATATATAATTGACTATATTTTTTACTCTCTTAGGTTACTCCCAGTGTGAGGGAGGCCCCACAAGAATCTTTCATATCTTTTTTGACCCAGGCCACTATTCCAGAGGAGATATCAGCAGACGTAAGTTTTAATTTTAGTTCAATCAATTTGTAATTTTATTATGCTATCATCCTATTTTTTAATTTATTACTCGATGTTGCATCTTGGGCCCCTACACAACTCTACTAATCTCATTATTGAAAATATATATTTATAGGTCAGAGTTGGTATTGGTGGCATTGTCCATTCGCTACCAAGGGCTTATGTTAGGACACCTGATTGTGGTAGGCGACCGAGAGGAAAGGTACAAATGTTTGTATTCATTTACAATTTATAATTAAATTAGTGTTTGAATTATGAATTATATATATGTACAAATCATATAAACTAAGCAATCTAACTTGGGTTTGAACTCTTTTTTCATGCAGGATCAATCAGAGCCAAATAGTTCTTCAAAGAGGCTACATTTTGATAATCCCCATACGACACAAGATATAGTTTTATTTGTGGTTATTTAGAGATGCCACTTGGCACATTTTGAGATGGCATATATTCCACATTGTACACCTTGAAACATTGATTTTGTAGACATTTTGAAATGGCATGTGCCATATTTGTATATGGAGATACTTTTGATACTTTTGATACTTTCTATATATAGAACATTTTCATTTATATGTTATATTTGTGTCATCTTTTGTATACACATGTATTATTCATGTTTATGGAATTCAATGGTTAAGTTATATCTCGACTATGATTATGATTGTTATATCTTGAAGTTATATTTTGAAGTTAAATTTGATTATCATTATGATTTAAATTGTATATTGTTGAATTTATATGTCAATTTGTTCGAATTTGTTATAATAGATGCAATAAATTACTGAGATCTCTTAAATTATCCTTTGTTTTGTAATAATACCCAAATCCTTCCTTCAATAATGCATCAACTTCTAGACCCAACCCACTTTAATAATAGCAATTTTTTATTGAATTGGAACTCATGGTTTTCACCATTAAACCCACATGAAACTCATGGTTTTCACTAATCAAAGAAGCCTTACAAATATCTTATTCTAAGCCAAAATACCACACTTTACTTTTCAAGTGTATGGATCCAAATTACAAAAAAAATCATGGCCAATCCAATGACATATAGACTTTGAGTTATAATAATACTAGATGAATTTTGACATCAATATTTAATCTTTAAACTATAAAATCTATTTAGTTTTCTAAAATATTCAATGATCTAAGCACAATTTCTCTTTGCACACAAGCTTCAACAGGGCACACAACTGTAAAATATAAATAAGGAACAATTCCTCCTCAAGTATCCCTAAATAGACATTGCCTTCTTTCTCCTCATATGTAAAGTTTAATCAATATGTTCTTTAAGAAAAGAATTCATAAAATATGGACACTATAGTTATATCATACATTGAGTGAAAATATATCTTACTAAAAATAGTTCAAGTAATAAAAACAAGTATCATACTTTGACAAAAGACAAATATTGTTATGCATAAACAACAAACATTAATGATGAAAATCCAAAGGGAAGGAACTAGAAAATATTTTTGAGTAGCAAATCTAATTCTTTCAGGTCAGCCTTGCTCTAATTTTGCCTCTATTTGTTTTTATAGAGTACCAAAGAATCATTTCCATGTTTCTTCAGAGCTTTATGGACATAATTTTGGTATGAACAAAATCACTATGATAATTGAGTTATAAGAGCCATAGGAGGAAAAATATCTCACAATTTTGATAACATGTATTGGTTCAAGTATTGCCCTCACTATTTTTGATAAGATGTATGAATGCACAATGATTTATAAAGGAACCAATGACAAGAGATCTATTTGTAGGGAGAAATGTAGATTTTAATGACCATTTCCATATGTAAAGACCAAGAATAGAGCATAGAATATGTTGTTGTCATGAAAGATCAAATTAGACCAATCAAATATGAAAACAATGATTGTAGTCAAATACATGATTTAAGGAAATAGAGCACAAAACAATGGCATAGAAGTGTATTGTTACAATGTACTAATATGAAAAGGGTCTTGGGAATCAAAACAATGAAGGATGATGGTTTGCAATGCTGAAAAAAATAGAGGACTGTCATGATAGAGATTAGAAGAGAGAATAGTGAAGTTTCATTGTCACAAGGCACAATGAAGGGATGTAATGCTCTTAGAAATTTAGAGATATTCTTTCATGGAGTCACAATGTGAAAATTTTTTGGGGTAGGTTTGTGAAAAGAATCATTGAGACCAAGGAATAGATAAAGGGAAGGAAAAGGTATGACAGTTTGAAAGACCCTCACTGCAAGTTTTGGCATCGACTGAGATTACCTTTCCAAATTTAAACAAAGTCAAATTTCCCAAAACTAAGAGAGGTTGTTGTATACCTTGGTAACATGATCCCGTAGCCCCTGATGGTATGTTGATACCTCTCACAAGGTCTGAGATACAATCCTTGGAAAATTGCTGCCCAATCATGCTTAGTGCACCTTGGGGACACTTGGGTCAAGCGTGGTCGTGAGAATTCCAGTGAATCTAAGGGAGGAATGGGGTTGTCACTAGATTTTACCTAGCCAATCGGAGCTGATGGCATATACGGTTAGATTCCAAGATGGACGGTTTGAAAGATACACTACAGAGCTACTTTCAACTGACCCTCACTGCAAGTTTTGGCATTGACTGGGATTGCCTTTCCAAATTCAAATGAAGTCAAATCACCCAAAATTGAGAGAGGTTGTTGTAGACCTCAACAACATGACCCTATATCCTCTAATGGGTTTTTGATAGCTCTCACGAGGTCCAAGATACAAGCCTTGGAAGATCACTACCCAATCGTGCTTAGTACACCTTGGGGACACTTGGGTCGAGCGTGGTCGTGAGCATTCTAGTGATTCTGTGGGCGGAATGGGGTTGTCACTGGCATTTACCTGGCCAACCAAAGTTGATGGAGTAGATGGTTCAATGCCAGGATGGACAGTTTAAAAGATACACTACGGAGCTACTTTACACTAACCCTCACTGCAAGTTTGGGCAACGACTAAGATTGCCTTGTAAAATTCAAACAATGTTGAATCGCCCAAAACTGAGAGAGGTTGTTGTAGAACTTGGCAACATGATCCCGTAGCCCCTAATGGTTTGTCGATACTTTTGGTTCTCAAATCTACAGATTTGATTTCCTATGGACTTGCCAATCCAATGCTGGGAAACCCAAGTGATTTGGCCAACTAACAAGTCACAACCAAGGCAAGGTTGGAACTTCTACAATTCTAGCTCTACAAAACCAAGGCTGGTAGGCCTATACCTTGACTTATTCTTCAAGTTACAATGCTTATTATAGCAGATAAGAAACACTTCAACCTTCTCTCTCAAGTATGTCAAGGCACTTGAAAGAAATCTAACTGAAAGCAATATATCATGAACTATAAACTAAAATACTTTAAGTAATTGAAAGAATGTTTAGTAAATGTGTATTTAATTTGAAATTAATAGATAGATAAGATATCGCAAAACTATAAACAATGAACTGAATAACTATAATCCATATAATGATTAGACCAGTGCCTTATTCTATCATGGGCAATAGAGTCACTATCATTCCAATCTTATGTTCAACCTCAAAGACAATTTTATAAGAAAAACTAATCACTTCAAAGGTGTTATGAAATATACATGCAACCTTGAACAAGTTCAAAGATATTTTAAAAGGATGTTTCTTTTCATATGATAGACCAATTGACTGAGGCCTTAATCAACAAAAAATGAGAAAACCAATTGATATCAAAGACTATGAAGCAAATTAGGAAGCATGCATATAAAACTATCACTTTGAAGAAGTTCTATAGATTTATCTGAGGGACTAATTGTAAAATGATAATGAATCAATTCCTACAAATGGAAGAAAAAATGCTTATCTTTATTGATTTTGAAAAAAATAGTACATCCAGGTCCATGTTACAGTTGTTGATCCAAAACTATCCAAATATGTGAAATTGTATTATATTATATTGTCTTCTCTCTTTACATTTTACATTATGTGTGTGTGTGTGTGGATTTCACACCTCTTTAGGGTCAATATACACAACCCTTATTACAAATTATTTTGAAAAAATAATAAACTAACTAAAAAATAACTACCTAACTTTCGGATTTGGCTTTGGTCGAAAATCCAAAACACCTCATGAAAAGCTAATATTTCTACTCGGGATAGGAAATTTGATTTTCCCAAACTGGGTCATTTTTAGATTTTCAAAATTAGACCATCCTCTGCCTCTATCGGTGTCATCTTTGTAGGTCAAAATTCCAGCATTTTTTGAAGGCTTCGATCAGTTAGTTTCATTTATTTGTTTCATAAATCTTCCTTCCTTTGATTTTTTTAGTATGAAGAAACTTGCTTCTTGATAATGGATTGGGACTTCTAAATTCTCAAAATTTAGGGCACCACCAGTGGCTCTTTCTGGGAACGTATGTTACCTATGAGCATAGCAAGATTCTAGTTATCTTTGGAGAAGCAGACCAAGTATCCACACTTAATATGATGCAAGTGAAATCGGGTGGCCCCAGGCCCTAGAAAAAATGAACAATGTTTTCTTTCCTCTATCAAATATTTGATTATGATCCTTTAGCAACAAGATCATTCTAAATGTATCATTATTGGTTAGATTACTATTTTAATCCACTTGTTTTTAACATCCTTCATGGTCAAATCCCGCATGTGTCATTCAAACTGGAAATATAGTGTTGTAACTTCCTTTATGTATGATTCAAAGATTACCAATTCTACAAGTATTATTCCAGTATATCCTCTGCTCATCTGAGATTTTTTCATTCCTCACTTCCTTTGAGGAATACTCAAAATCACCTTTTGTATCATATAGAGACTAAAAAAGACTATAGACTTTGTCATATTGACCAAGATTCTGGATGTCATAAATCTATTTTTTCCCTTGATTTTGCAACATATTTTTCTGATTTTGCAAAAAACTAACTGAATCATTCTTATGATCAATTCCTTGTAGAGTTTTTATATCCTCTAGCATAGTATCCAAATCAGGCTCAATCAAAAAAATATCACCCATTGTTTCAAGAAAAATTTCTTCATCAATTATCTCTGTTAAAAATTCTTCATGCTCATATATTGTATCCAATTCACCTTCATATTCTAGAGAAATTTCATTTATTTCACACAATGGATTAACACATGGTCCATATCCATAAAATTCTTCATATTTTTCAAAACCATTCATAAACATATTTCCTTCATCAAATGTTTCACTCTTTCGAGATTTTATTGTATCAAATATAACTTGATCATGCCCATCCTGATGATTATAGGAAAAATTTAAACCATTCTTTTGAACATACTTATGATATTCAACATCCAAAAAATCTGAAATTTGTTCTGTACTGAGGAGATCTTCTTCCTCACCATCATCGCCATTGATACCTATTTCCATACAAATCTTACCATGTACATATTCTTCTTAACCCTGATTTGAATTTTCTTCCTCTATGTCATTATTCTTTTCTTTTCTCAATTCCTCACATACTTTCTCAAGAAATATTATCAGTTGAGAATCATCATATATTCCTAACTCACGAAGTTTATCCATTAATTCCCTTCCAAAAGGCCTAATATCTAAAGGTATTTTCTGATAAATTCTTATCATTCTCATGAACAAATGTATTGCAAATTCTCCTTCATATCTTTCCAAATTGAAGAATGTATCCAAAGGGGACATGTAAAATTCCTCTTCCACAATATAATTTGGATCTTCTTCCATGCTGTAAATTTGGTCTTCATATCGTTCATAGCACATGTTGTCTTCTTCACCATTGGCATCATGAAATGTATAAATAAACCATTTCTCAAACTATCTCCATGACGAGATACATTGCGTGGGTAGTGATTCATATACTTGTATGGCATTATCTTTTAACATCTTGACAAATAGCCTCATCACCTAATCCTCTGTAGAAACCTCATAATCTTCTATGAATTTATAAAATGTATCCAAGTGTTGTAGTGTCAATTCATCCCATTCTCCATGGAACTTTGGTAGAACTTATGAAATTTTAGGGGATAACTTATTTGGGATGCATTGAAATCTCCAATGGCTTGATACCATCTGGAATAAAAGGATTTCTTTAAAATGATGGATACATTTGAAAAAAACAATCCACCATCTCCTTCTGAGTCTTCTCCCTTAGTAGAGTCACTAATTGAAATTCTTTGTTCAATAGAGTCACCACCTTCTTATCTGAAGGAAAATACTTAATGTCTTCTGGATTCTTTTCTCCCAGTAGAGCCTAATCTCTATTACTAGAAATTTTGAAAAAACTATCCTTAATGATAACTTTCCCCAGTAGAGTTGCCAATCTGTTGATGCTCAAATAAATATATTGGATTTCCTATGGACTTGCCAATCCAATGTCGGGAAACCCAAGTGATTTGGCCAACTAACAAGTCACAACCAAGGCAAGGTTGGAACTTCTACAATTCTGGCTCTGCAAAACCAAGGGTGGTAGGCCTATACCTTGAATTATCCTTCAAGTTAAAAGGATTTTTATAGAAGATAAGAAACACTTCAACCTTCTCTCTCAATTATAGCAAGGCACTTGAAAGAAATCTAACTGAAAGCAATATATCATGAACTACAAATTGAAATACTTAAGTAATTAAAAAAATGTTTAGTAAATGTGTATGTAATTTGAAGTCAACTGATAGATAAGATATCACACAACTATAAACAATGAACTGAATAACTATAATCCATATAATGATTAGACTAGTGCCTTATTCTATCATGTGCAATAGAGTCACTACCATTCCAATCTTATGTTCAACCTCAGAGACAGTTTTATAAGAAAACTAATCACTTCAAAGGTTTTATGAAATATACATGCAACCTTGAACACATTCAGAGATATTTCAAAAGGATGTTACTTCTCAGATGACAAACCAATTGACTGAGGCCTCAATCAATAGAATTTAACCATGAGAAATGAGAAAACCAAGTGATATCAAAGACTATGAACCAAATTAGGAATCATGCATATAAAAATATCACTTTGAATAAGTTCTATTGATTTATCTGAGGGACTAGTTGTAAAATTATAATGAATCAATTCCCACGGATGAAAGAAAAAATGCTTATCTTCATTGAATTTGAAAAAAATAGTACATCCGGGTCCATGTTACAGTTGTTGATCCAAAACTATCCAAATATGTGAAATTGTATTATATTGTTTTGTATTCTCTCTTTACATTTTACATTATGTATATATATGTGTTTGAGTGGCTTTCACACCTCTTTAGGGTCAAAAGACACAACCCTTATAACAAATTATTTTGAAAAAATAATAAACTAACTAAAAAATAACTACCTAACTTTCAGATTTGGCTTTGGTCGGAAATACAAAACACCTCGTGAAAAGCTAATATTTCTTCTAGAGATAGGAAATTTGATTTCCCAAATTGGGTCATTTTTTATATTTTTAAAATTAGACCATCTTCAGTCTTTGTCAGCGTCATCTTTGTAGAAGGTCAAAATTCCAACATTTTATGAAGGCTTTGATCAGTTAGTTCCATTTATTTGTGTCATAAAGCTTCCTTCCTTTGATTTTTTTAGTATGAAGAAACTTTCTTCTTGATAATGGATTGGGACTTCTAAATTATCAAAATCTAGGGTACCACCAGATACCTCTAACAAGGTCTGAGATACGATCCTTGGAAGATCGTTGTCCAATCATGCTTAGTGCACCTTGGGGACACTTGGGTCAAGCATGGTCGCAAGAATTACAATGACTCTGTGGGCATAATGGGGTTGTCACTGGTGTTTACCTGGCCAACCAGAGTCGATGGAGAAAAAAGTTTGATACCAGGACGGACGGTTTGAAAGATACTCTACAGAGCTACTTTCAACTGACCCTCACTGCAAGTTTTGGCATAGAATGAGATTGCCTTAAAAAATTAAAATGAAGTCAAATCACCCAAAAATGAGAGAGGTTGTTGTAGACCTCGACAACACAATCATGTGTCCTCTACTGGTTTTTCGATACCTCTCACAAGGTCTGAGATACAAGCCTTGGAAGATCGCTGCCCAATCATGCTTAGTGCACCTTGGGAACACTTGGGTTGAGCATGGTTGTGAGCATTCCAGTGACTCCATGGGTGGAATGATGTTTTCACTAAAATTTACACGACCAACCAGAGCTGATGGAATAGACAGTTTGATGCCAGTATGGACGGTTTAAAAGATACACTATGGAGCTACTTTCAACTGACCCTCACTGCAAGTTTTGGCATCAACTGAGATTGCCTTTCCAAATTCAAATGAAGTCAAATTTCCCAAAACCAAGAGAGGTTTTTTTAGACCTTGAAAACATGATCTTGTAGCCCCTGACGGTTTTTTGATACCTCTCACGAGGTCCGAGATACAAGCCTTGGAAGATCATTGCCCAATCATGCTTAGTGCACCTTGGGGACACTTTCACAGCATCAAAGATTGTTTGAAATGATGAAAATAATATCCTTAAAGCATTAGAAACAACAATAAAACTTGTAATAATTCAAACCATGTAAATGATATACGTAAATCATAAAAAATTATGAGTTTTCATTGCCTATTTCTGAGAAAATATGTACTTAGATCCCTTGTTGGCACTATTGGCCACCCATACATGATTATGGTCCTAAGTCCTTATCAGGACTTCTAGGACATTTAAATTTTAAATCAAATTGATTGTTACAAATTTCCATTATAGGCTTCAAAAGATCCCAATTAACCTTTAAGGATTCTTTTGTCCTTCTATCTCTGATTGGATCCATGGTGACCCTAGATATCTTCATAGGTGCTCCTACACCAAGTTACAATCCACATTCAAAACCAGGTTAATGACTCAAAAATATAATCTAAGACAGGAATAAAATTAATGTATTGAATTTAAGCGTAAAGAACTTAGAAAACCTTGCACTGAGTTAACTTATTACCTAGTCAAGTGTTCCTAAAGGGTCATCTCTTTGCTTCAGGGTCTCCAATAGTGCTTCATGATTAGCAGCACTAATAGTCCAAAGTTGTTTTTTCTTTGGTCTTCCTTGATGCTTTGAAAACTTGGCATTTGTTGCTATAACAAGGTGTGAAAACATGAGAATAGTTTTGCACTTCTCATAGTCTTCAAATGCAGGAGTTCCATTCTTTCTAATCATGTATGTTCGCAACCATGTTCCCAAAACAACAACTGAACCAGTAGGATATGTGGACCCATCACCATCTGTAATCGGTTGTACAATATTATTTTTACCTCATACACAATGTGCTAACCAATAATCTGACCTCTCATCACTCCCCTGCGATGCAACCAATGTAAAAACATCTCCTAGCTGCAAAAGATCCGAAAGATTGTCATACTCAACTGAAGTCTCCATGTCATCATTTCTTATAGAGAGTGTCAAAGATAAAGGAGATAGATACTGTGGAACCCATCTATCCACCCACTCACTTGACTCACAATGATCCCAATCATACTGAAAACACATGGGGAAAAAACAAGCCAACTCTCGTGTCCAAATGGCCTATGTACTACTATCGGAGCTTCTGAATGAATGCATTTTTGAAGTCTTTCACTATTTTAAAATCCAATCTATCTCATATAGTTCCCTCCTCAACCAACCAAAAGAATCTACACACTTTATTAGAATCAAGATTCCCCCCTTTCCCATGCCTTGACTCAAAAAAATCCAAATATGAGGTACACCTCTCTCCACATGCATTCTACACAACCAATAAAACATTCTAGCATTCTTAAATTGACCAGTGCAATTATCTGACCAAATGAGATGCCTATCCATAGCAATATCATTTTCCTGCAAGAAGTCAAAATAGTTCTCGAAACAATGTTGGAAAAACTCATGAGAGTGAGACCTATCATCGTTCATATAAAAATGGTACTCTCTAATTATCTTCCACTCATCTTTTTTTCTATCAGGGGAATGTCTATATGTGATGTGTAAAAAAATAGCAACCTAAATGGAATTGTAATATTGAGCTTGAGTCTCATTTTGGGGCTGCAATGTATAGTTCTCCACAAATTCTAAACTGGATATAATAGTTCCAATGGGGAAAGTGTCCTTACACATCTTGAATTGTTGATCCAACCATTGAGACCCGTGACTATTCCTTGCATACTTGTAAAAAATATTTGCCTTGAAATCTGAAATAAAATCAGCAACATTGTATTCTTTTGCAACTAGATCACATCTAGATCCATCACCTCCGCTCTTCAATGTATATTTCACTATTTCATATGCCTTTTTTTGGACAAATGTCTTGCCAAAATCGTGTTCCAAACCCTCATGAAAACATGTCCTAAACTTGGACAAGCCACCACATTCTGAGTACTTGTCATTTAAGAAATCCTTTTTATAAAATAAACAACCATCATCTCTACAACATAGAAATTGATCTAGAAAGTCTCTTGATGATTTGGGAAGACCACTTGCACCATAATCCTCTAGCATTTCATTAGTATGCAAAGTAGAATGAATAGACCGTAATAGTTCTTGATGCATTGAAAACTCAACATGATATTTACAACACCATGTATTCTGAATCTTAAGGTGTACACAATAAAATGGCTTCACAGATTCAAAAGACCTTTGTGATATTTTCAATGTTGGATGTGTCCCACAAATTTTTTTATACAACATTGTTTGACTTACCTCCACATAATGCTTAGGATATGGAGTGTGGTCTCGATTTCTAACTCTCAACTTCAAGACATCCTTCACATTTGGTGACACTCTTGAGTTAGCATTCCAAAATTGCTGAATTTCATCCTTGAAAACATATTTTAGCTTCTTATAAAAATTTGGAAGTCTCCCACCATAAGCCCATGTATTAATTTGAACTGGATCATAAAGTCTTTCTCTTCTTGCAAGTGCTCTATCCAAAGTTTTATGGTCTATATTGAACTCAACACAAGTTTGTCTCATCAAACGAGCCTTTCACAACTCATGACTTACTAAGGAGGTTGTAATAACCCTCCAATTGGCTCTCTTGTCCTTTTCTCTACTAGTCTTCCAAATGCTATTGAGAGCATTAAAAATATTCTTCACAATAATGGCATTTCTCTCCATTTTCTTGTTCACACGAATCTTCAATTTCACAAGCATAGGTCTCATCTTTTGCATCTTTAACAACTGCACAAAAATTCGACATTGCCCAACCAATGTCTTGTTTTCAAAAATTTGATCATAAAGTCTTGAAGCCCACAACCTAATGGTTCTATTTGATCTCTTTTCATCCCAATTATTCATAATGTTCTCCTCAATTTCAATTAACCATTTAGGTGTTCTTGAAAGCCCCAAATTTGAATTTTGATTATCTTTATTACAAGGGACTTCATTTCACATATAATTTGGAGATGTGTAATGTTCATGTGGTTCTTGTGCAACATTTTCATTCCCCAAGTCTACATTTTCAATCTCCATCGGTACATTTTCATCTTTATTTCATTCATTGTCATTCACCAAGTCTACATTTTCATTCTCCATCTCTACATTTTCATCTTCACTCCATATATTATTTTCAAATTCAACATCCTCTTCACTTGCAACTACATTTACGGGGTCACCTTGGTTAATGTTTAACATACCTTTTCTCTTTCTTCGATGATTTTCCCTATCTTTTCCCTATATGCTTGAATTTCTTCATCTGTCACCTTCCTCTCCCATTTGTACTTTCAATGACTGTTGCTTCCCATAGTGAGACCAAAAGTTGACAGAAAATAGTTTAAATTAACAAACTTTCAAAAAATGGGTCCCAAATCACTTTTTTAATCTGCAACACGTCTGAAACCCATGAAAAAACTCTAAAATTTCATGATTCTCTGGTCTGTGGGGGCAGGGAATATTTTGGTAAAAGTTACACCAATTTAATATCGAGTGCCCGATATTTTTGGGTACCCGATATTTTTGGGTACTCGATAATTTAAGGTACCCGATATTTTTAGGTACTCGAACAAATGGCGGGACCTAAATGAAATAATTCAACATTTACATATAAAAGGTGGCGGGAAATGCATAAATACAAAAATTATATATAATGCATATTATTATATTATTTATATACATTATGTTTATCTACATATAAATAAATAAAAATAATCTATATACTCTATATAAATATAAATATTTATTTTATAAACAAATAAATATAAATATAAATTTCTATATTAGATTTGTTCAATTTATATATACTATATCTATATATTTATTTGTAAATAAATATTATAAAAATATATACTATAAATAAAAAACTATAAATTGACATTTTCATAATTTATAAATTAAATATATAAAAAATGTTAAAAGTCAGAATAAGATTCATAACAATTTATACTAAAGTTTAAAATTAAGTACAATTTATAAAGCAAAATAAATGTTGTTTAAATTTTAATTTATGTTAATCAAATAAGATGTACATATGTGAATAGGTTACAAAATAAATTAAAACTATAGAATGAAAATTGAATCTATAAATTAAAGTTATGAGAATGATAATTGAATATTTAATTTTATAAGGGGTTTTAGATATTTGGTTTTGGGAAGATGAAATGATTGATGTAGTATTGAATTCCATCTATTTTAAGATAGTACACGATTTTGGGTTTCTGATTTGTTTCAAAATCATGATAGGATAACATATTTAGACTTGAATTGTTTCTATACATATAGATTTGGTTTTTCTAAATGTGCAGATCATTTATTTTTATTTCACTATTTCCTTTGCCTCTCTAACCTCCAGAAACACATTGGAGCACTCAATTTTGTCCCAAGGGGTCCTACGACCTCTTGGGACACACTTGAGTGTTCTAATGTTTCAAAAGGGGTCATGGGAAGTCCCTATGGCCCCTTTTGACACAATGGAACACTCAAGTGTGTCCCA
>MU226271.1:211647-224313 GCA_018584345.1 Thuja plicata | reverse complement strand
TCCTGTTTCTTCATGTCAATTTTGGTTGACATGGTGCTGAATAGGCCAAATGCTTGCATGAAAGAATTTCTATTTAAGACAAGCAAGTTAGTGCCATCTTCTCTCTTGATGGTCTTTGTGAGGACATCATAATGATTTTCCAATTCCAAAAATAGGTCAACATCCAGAAATACATCAGGCACCAATAACCTACCCAGACCAGATATCCAAGGGTTTGACACAGGGATAGGTTTATCAGAATTTTTGTAAAAATAAGTGAATAGAGAATAACCTGTTGTTCCTGGGGTCACTACATCTCTGATGTCTTTGAAGTCATCTTTGAATTCACCAGCATCAATCTTTCTATTCTGTGTTGACCCTAGCATTAGTTGAAGAAACTCGTCTGAGAAGCTGGGTTTGCCTTTTTGCTCCTCTCCACTGCCTCCACTAGTAGAAGCCATACTCATAGCTGTACTCATCTTGGTCAGCACTTTGAATCTCTGTCTGAATAATATTGAAACAAATCTAAGATCACAACTCTCTGTAACTCTTATAAATTTTAATCACCTTAGAATAGCTCAGAATATCACTTTTCGCTCTGAAACAACAATTTAGCTCTGAAATCATAAACTCGGTGAATAGGAATGAATGCACAATCCCCTGTTTATAGCCAAAGGATTCAGAGTACATGGCTCAAAATTTAGAAATGTCAGTTCTTCCATTAAGTTGATATGCCATGAAACGTTCAAAAACCTAGCCATAGTTGCGCGAGGTGACAAAAAATCAAATTTAAATCATGAATCTTTTGGCGCAATCATAAAATGGTTAAGATAGATGACATGGCATCCTCTGATTCATCCTCTGTCATACATCCCAGCTACCTTTTGTACACAGTAATAAAAAATTCATGCATCTGATTGGCCGCCGGGTGATCTTCTCGGTCATGTCATCCCACTTGGCACCACTTTTCTAGATCTCATTATCAGGCGACCTCGCGACCTCATTAAGTCTCTTTGTCACGAGCACTTTTTCTTAACCATGGTCTGATCTTTAGACTAGGCGACAATGGTCTTTCTTTTCCTCGGTTAACTCAAGTCCTTCTAGCGATCAGGCAACACAAGAAAAAATCTAAGTCACGGGGAGTTAACCTTAACCCAGCATTCTTCTCCAGACTTGGCGACAAACCGTTGCATTTAACTTTTCATGATAATCGCTAAGTCGCTGGATGCTCATTTCTCATTTCAAGACTACACGACAACCTTTAGTTGCTGAATCAGGTGATAAGTTCAACTTAACCTTATTATATAGCACATGCCTTTTTCTATTCACAGCGACCTCGCGACATACCTTAATCGTTTAGTTGGAAGGACTTTTTTCCTGGGGCACTTTTATCACCAGAATACACGACCACCGTCAGATCTTTTCATTTCTTCATCGCACGGCTGTCGCATAATCGCCACATATTTCCTCATGCCCTTAAATCATCAGGAGACTTCGCGACTGAGGGTGAAAATACCTTAGTCTCCTTATCGCTTGATCCCTTTCCTTCTTCTGGCGACCTCCCGACAACCATTAGTTCTGTGACAGATATCATCTATTATTTGGTCCACTTTATGCATTCTGGAAAGCTGAGTAATTATTCTGCTCTGGCGACATCCCGACTGAGGGAAATCACTTAACATGAAACCGTTAGTCACTGAATCGGGACAGTTACCCCTTAACTGCCAGTTTATCATGAGACCACGCGACTGAAGTGGGTCCCGTTCCTTTTAAATCTTTATGTTATGAAGTTCAAGCGACAACCCGACTAAAGAAAGATCGCTAAGTCTCGAGACATTGATGGAATATTCCATTTTTTCAAGAGACTACACGACATAAAGGAAAAGCTTGATCAGAAGAAGATTTGGCATATTCATTTTTGGTAAAGCGATCAAGCGACCTGACTTAAAGCACATGTCTTAAGTGACTTTAAAAAGGTAACGATGAAATATAAAGACATGGCCTAGGGTTTAAAATGCATCATTTAATACTTGGCTTTAGGGTTTTTTCAGGGTTTTGATAATTTGGCAAGGTTAAAACATGGAAAGCCCAAAAATTTTCAGAGAATAGGACAAGGAACAAGGGAAAGCAGCAAAAATAGGAAATACAACCAACAGTGGGCTTGGGCATGCATGATTTTTCAAACATTTTTGCCACCATTGATATCCCACTTGAAACATTTCACAGTTAGTAATCAGGGATCATACATTTTGGCCATCACAAGCAAGCAGTGATGAAAACATTTATATATGCTCAAAAATTCATATCCCACCTCAAAAATTTTACACTTGTAATCTTAATGCACCAACACTCAAATTATAGAAAGCTTGAAGATAAGTGTAGTTTCAACCAATATTTATACAGAGTTACAAAGAGTTACGACAAGTTCGAATCAAATTAGTAAAAGACAAGTTTGAATCAAAGAGATGTATTTCTTTTGAATGCTATTTTTTCAATCAGTGATCTATAGACTAATTTTAAAGATATGACAATTGACGGGGAGCAGATTTAGTGTAATATTTTGTATATCTTTTCATTATTTTAGATTTAGTTTTTTAGATTAATTTTATTGTGGTTGGTACATATTTGTCATTTCTTTTAAAGTTTTAATTAGAGAGTTTAAGAATGTGTTAATATTAAATTTGAAGGTTTCATGTTTAAATTGTTGCTACTAAAGCATATGTTCACCACTTTGGTTCAAGTGGTGGCCCAATTAGATAAGGTGGAGAAATAGAGGTTACTTGAATGGGACACATGAAAATTTGATTTGTACAAAATTAATAAATAATAAGGTTAGTCCAACATGTTCCAAAGTTAAAAATAACTTTCACAAGCACGATGCTAAAATTTCAAAACTAGAATGCATGCCCCAATATAACACAAGATTGTGAAGGATCTCAGTGCAAACAACATTGAACAAACCTTGAAACAAAACACACAAAAGATGATCTATGAGCGTAGCTTCACCATTCAATGTAAACCATGTTATGATGGGTAGTGGCTGCCCTGATTAGGCAAAAATAAGAAGCTCAAAATAAAGATAAATAAATTCCAAAACCACCAAAGAAATGACAAAGAATCTCAATTCTCTAAGGAGTATTCAAGGATTCAAGTTTAAAGGAAATTAGGACTCAAAGTTCAAATGAGTTCAAATTCAACATAGAAAATCACATGCAGTGAGACTCACAAAACATGTCAAGAATTGTACCATCCACAATAGATCATTTTAATGTATATGCTGGAGGGGAGATGTTAATAACTATGTGATGTTTTTTGAGTCTAGAATAAAACATGTGATATTCTTAAAAATTACAGAAAACTATTATAATATTCTTGAAGTTTAGAATAAACTATGTGATGCAATTGAACTTTATTTTGAAGGGTATATAGATTAATTTTTTAAATTTAACAATTCATGTGAAGTACTTCTTGTGTTATTCTTAGTTTTGTAGTTTTAATTATTTTAATATTTAAATTTTTAGAATTGTTTTGATATGGTTGGTTATCATTGTCTTTTTGTTGAAAATGTTATGTGTTTATTATTGCAAGAATTTGGTGATTAAGTAAAAAATACATATGTGTGGGTGAGATCATAGCTAGCACATCTCAATTAGATATTTTAAGTGAAGTTGTTATAATTTGAAATTTATATATTAAAATTTGAGGATCTCTAGGAAGAAATAAATCAAAAGAAATTTGTGGTATTAAAGAAAATCCTAAGCATGTATTAGGAAAATATTAAGGAAAGATTGACAAGAAATATCATGGATACATTAATTTGTGTCTCTTTTATTTTTTATTTGAATATTTTTAGAAAAACTATACAATTAATTTTTAGAAAATAATATGTGAAGTCTATCAAAACAAACTTGTATTTTAAATTTTGTATTCGAAAAGATAAAAATATTCATTGAAAAAGGAGGAAAATTGATTTCTAGATATTTGAATGCTTTTGATTTGATTTTGAGTTCTATTACTGTTCTAGGTTGGATGAAGAATATGAATCCATTATTTTATTTTATACTTTGCCTAAATCATGAGAAAATATATTTATGGTGGTGGGGTTATATAGCCTTATTTCATGGATATTCTTTTCATCCCTTTATTAAGAAAATAAGTTACAAGGAAATCCATGGATGAAGGTTCCAAGGATGTATGACATGTTTAGGGTACACACAAGAACACATATGGTAGAAAAAAGCACATGTAAAGTTCTCCATCAAAGATTTTCATAAATCTTGAGCCTCTTCATCTTCTCTCCTCTTTTTTTAAATATATCTTTTAAATATAGTTTTTGTTCTCCTTGGTTTCTCTCTAGGCTCAAAGCTCTCTTAAGATCTATAGCCTTCTATTATTCTCTTAAAACATTATTTTATCTCTCGTTCTCATTTTAGCTTCTTTAATCCTTTACAGGTAAAATAGTTTTGATGAAGGGTGCTCCCCTTATTAATACAAACACACAACAAAATCAAGAATAGAAAGATTTGTAAAGACAGGAAATGGGCTTTCTATTATCCACCATGAAATGAAATTACAATATTATAAACTATAACATGCACCTTTAGAAATGAAAAATGCACAACCACATGGGAATTTTATTACAATAATCTACAAGCTAGACCGACCAGTTGTATAACCTAGAACTCCTGTAGACAACCCTACGAACCTTCAATATATAGACAATTTTAACTGCCCAAGAAGATTCTAGAAATTAAACCCTAAAGTTTGAGGTTGACCATCCCTAAGATAGGATTATTCATTTTTATTACATAAGAGTAGGCCCAAACAACTTTGGAACCCAAAAAGAAATTTTGAAGAAACTTTAAGATTTTCAAGTTCATGTAGCGCAACTTCCAGAGACCATAACTCATCAACTGTTGACCTGATGGGCTATTGTAACCCCATTTCAAAAATGCCATGAAGTTCTCTAAAACACTTGCCTTAGGCATGCCTAGTCAGCCAAGGTTTCAACCCCATTCAGAGCCTCTAAAGCCTTTAAAATTGAGTTTGAAGTTTTATATACCCTACTACCAATACTGAAAATATCCAATATTTACAAACCTAGATTTTATCTGGCAATGAAACTTTACTGGTAGGCTGATAAAATCAAATTAAACCTCTAGAAAAAAATTGAACATTCTAAGATCAAAGGGAAAAAATTACTAAAAATAGTAACTTTCCAGAAATAGTAACTCTGCACAAAATAGCCCTTATTGAAAAGAAACCATAAAATATTTTTGGGTGATGCAAGATTTCTCTTATGTCTAGGATGCTCCTTCTTCAGACACCCTGGGTAATTTGAGAAGTGACCCTATCAGGTCTCAGGTGGTCAAAGAAAAACCAAGACGGTTAACCTCCTCCCTTGATAACCATGATGAATATTCTACAAGTCATCCTTTCTATTTGACCAAATATTCTTCATATGTCTTGTTCCTTTTACTTCTACCAACATGACTATCCAAAATGTCTTTAATCTAATCTGTAGCTAAATTAGTTGCTAGAATATTCCATTGTGCTTCTGTGAACTGATCCTCAACACCTCCCTCATGATATTCTATCAAATCTAAAATGTTAAACACTAGTGAAATATTGATTTCACTGGGAAACTCCACTTCATAAGCATTTCCTGAATCATGCTTCTTTAGTATTTTGCATGGTCTAAACTTTTTCATCTTTAACTTATTATATGTTCCTACTGGAAGCCTCTCCTTTCTCAAATGAACCATGACCTCATCTCCCACCTGGAATTCCTTATGCCACATTTTCTTATCTATCTTAGCCTTGTACTCTATATTTATTTTATTAATATGATGTCTTCAATTTCAGTGCTACTCATCTCTCATTTTTCCAACTTTCTTAATTCGGATGCATTTCTGGGACTACTTCCATATACTATCTAGAATGGTGATTTACCTGTGCTCCTATTGACAAAATTATTATAAGAAAATTTTTCATGTGGTAAAACCAAATCCCATCCCATTGGTTTATCTCCAACCAAGCATCTCAACAGGTTTCCCAAATTCCTATTCACAACTTATGTCTGTCCATCAGTTTGTGGATGGTGTGCTGAGCTGAGCTTCAAATATGTCTTCAATTGTTTCCACAAGGTTCTCCCAAACTACCCAAAAAACTTGGTGCCCCAATCTGAAACTATGCTCTTTGGTAATCCATGTAGTCTTACCACCTCCCTGAAAAAAATTTCTTATACATGGAAAACATCATTATTGTTCTTGTAATGAAGGAAATGTGCCATTTTTGAAAATCTATCCACCACTACAAAGATGGAATCATGCCCTCTTTGAGTTCTCGATAGGCCAAGAACATAATCCATACTAATATCCTCCCATGGATTCTCTTGTACAAGTAATGGCTGATATAACCCTATATTATGCTTCACTCCTTTTTCCATTTGACATACCCTACAGCCTTGTACAAACTTCTTAACATCTTGCTACAACTGTGGCCAATAATAGTTCTCATTAACTAGAGAAATGATTTAATCTCGCCCAAAATGTCTAGCCAGTCCTCCACTATTCTTTTCTTCGATTAGATTCTCCCTCATAGAACTCTTTCTAATGAACAATTGACTACATCCAAACAACATATCATCCTAGATTATGAAATCCAACCATTTGGTTCTATCCAGAGTAACAGTGATAGCCAACTAAAACTGCCTAAGTGAATGACTAAGTGTTGGTCACTAATCATCAACAAAACTTAGAGATTAACAATCTCCCCCTTTGATATTAGTGGCAAAAACATACTTATCATTACTTCCATTCATTTCATCAAAATGTTGCCTAAGTATACTAAGTACTCCCCCTAGGAATATACTTGGAATTATTCATACAAAAGTTTACATGCCTTCAAAAAATATATACAAGTGTACATGTTCTGTACTGATGTATCATATTGTATCCTTTCCAACTTTTGTACCGATTTCCCCCTTGTTTTTGTCACTGATTGCTGGTGGTGTTAAGTTGTACTTATCCAAAAATTGTTTATGAAGCTGCAAGGTGGATTCAAATGTAGCATCCCAATTTTCCTTAACAATCTTCATAACTTCCAATTTTATTTCTATCTCGACAGCTAGACTAACTAAACTTTTTGCAGTTGAGAGATTTGCATTTCTCTGTGATAACTCCTTTGCAATTGAAAATTCCTTCTGTATGACCTCCAAGTGAGGCAACATGCTTGTCTAAATAGGTATCAATTTGGCCCTAATTTGACCATCTTCACCCATAAGCTCGGATATTCTTTGTTGTGCATTGATCAACTTAGTAAGATTTAAAGAACTAGAAGTAGTATCCTTACCCAAAGTAGTGCCAGTTGATCTCAAATCTAACTGTACCTTCTCAACAAGCTGTAGATTATCCTTTGTGAAGAATTCAACATCACATAGTTTCCTGTACAAAGAATAAACATTTTTTGTAACTTTCTCCAAAATTTCTACAAGTGTACAAAGCTCAACCTATTTTTTTGCAATGTCTTCTGAGATTTTCTTCAGAACTTTGCTCTCAAATCTCGTCTCGGACCATTGTAGAAGTTTTTCATTATTGTTAATATCATCATCAGTTACCTTTTGTACAATGTTAACTAATTGATCAATAATTGGAGCTTGAGGCATTTCATCCTCTAAGTCAAAAACCTTTGCAAATATATCCTTGATGTCATGCAACACCTGCTTTTTCTTCTGTTCTATTTTCATCTCTTCCTGTCTCTTCTTCCTCTTAAGAAATTCTTGAAGAGTCCCTATTTTTTCAAAAGATAATTCATTGGGATCCCATTGTGGAATCACAATTACCTCATCTAATGTTACATCTAGAATTTGAGGCTTCTTCTTCAAAACTTTCTTTTTCTTCAACTCTGGTGAACTTATGCTTGGCTGCATAATACCTTTTCCTATGACAGTGTCAATGTCCATTGCCTCTTTTAATTCTATCAGTATTGTCTGTGGATTAGGCATACTCCTAGTTTTAGGACTTGTGGGGGTGGATGATGTAGAGTGTGGTAGATTAACCAACACTTGCATTTCCTCTTCTTCCTTAGGCTTATCAACAGTATCCTTCACCACTATACCACTATCTAAAACTATTTTGACAACCTCTAAAATAGGCGGATTCTGTGAAGTTACCTCTTGGGCATTTGTTTGCTGTTTCTCTTCACCTTTCTGATAATTGACAACTTCAATTATCTCATCAGATGTTGTGGTCTTTCCTTCTTCAATATCAGTTGCCTTAATAGGCAAATCAATGTATGTACCACTCAGCATATCTTGTTCCTCAGCATTCAAATTGCTTGGATCATCAACTAAGAAATCCATCAGACTGTCTGCAGTTAGATCAATATAATTTTTTGAGTCTAATGCATCTTTGGTCTTATCCTATTCTATAGAAATCCGACCTTGAGTCATCTGTGGCTCAGGAGTAGTCTCCACTTCAACTTTTTTTGTCTTTTGCTCGGATGTTCCCTCACCAAATTTCTTATCTTTTGGAACGGCCAGTCCAAAGATTTCCTTCCAAATCCTTGTACTCTACTGTACTACACCTTCAATATCATTTTTTAGAATAGCATAACCTCTAAGCTTAGGAAAAAACCTATTCTTGTATTCCTCAATGAATTTGGCTCTTTGTTTTGAAGTTAACTCAGGTATTACCTTGGCTAGAGTTCCTTCCCTGATCTATCTCTGTGTGGTAAGTGCAAATTCTCATTTGCTTGATAGAAAATCATATAGTTTATTCGACACATGATTTCCTATCTCTGTAGGAGTTAACTTGAAAGTATTCATCATAACCAAGAGTGCTTCCTGAACTTTGTGCTTATCCACATTATTCAATTTCTCATACTTAATGAACTTGAAGGTTGCTAACCTTGCTAAATTCCTCAAAGTGTCACATACCTCATCAATACTAGCTGGTTTTTTAAATTGTGCTGTAGGTATGTTGCTGGGTTCATCAATTTTAGTCTTTTCATCATCACTATCTATCCCCAAGTCTATTTTCCTCCTTGGTCTCTTTGCTGGCTTATTCAGCTCAGCCTTAGGAGCAATTTTAGCTTCCTTTCTAGAACTTCTTTCTCCAACCTTCTTTTCATACACTTTTGTTTTTACTTCTATTAGAGAAGTAACAGTAGATGCTCTAGTCCTTGAACAATTAGCTACAGGAGGTGTAACCTTAGGTTTAGCTTTGCTCAGCTTGGTTACTATGACAATTGATGCTCTTTTACCCTTAGCTTTCTTAGTGATCTCCTTAGATGCACTCACTTCCTCTTCTGTAGATATATCCTCACCTTGTCTAGTGGTCAAGCCTAAAGGTGCATCCTTAGGTTCTTCATCACTACCTAAACCAACCATTTTCTTTAGAATTTCCACAATTTTCTTTCTTTTCCTCTCCATAGTTCCCTATGTTAAACTTCTTGAAATTTTTACTTTGGCTTCATCAAAATTTCCAAACCTTTCTATTTTAGTATCAATTTCCTTGGCTAGAAGTGTAATGATGGCAGCTGATGCTTCATCACTGTTAATTTCATATGGAAATGGTTCTAAGCATGTTACCCTGGGTGTCACAACCTGGATATATGTGTTATATGTATCAACTAGAAAACAAATTTCTTCATAGTGCTTGTCCACTAGTGATCTAGGAATCCTAGTTCTTAATATTATTCTCTTCTTGAATTCTACAAAATAGCTCCCCATAATGCTATTGAAATTACTTCCTAGTTTCTCAATACATTCACTAATCTGAACTGTAATGGGTCTATCCTTTTTCCAAACAATATTTCCCAAAGTAGGAAATGTATCCTGAATGTAGAAAAATATACAAACTAGTAAGGAACCAAACTTACATGATGAGCTCTTATCCTTTCTAATTGATGCTAGGTTCTCACCTAATTGTGTCTTTTGTAGCTCGGCAAGATCATATGTATGATTCTTCTTAAAAAATTTCCATGCTTGGTCAATGGCTATACAAGGAACACTATCCAATCTACTCGACTGATAGAACTTATGTGCTATTACTCTTACTCCAAAATCAAGTTCTAGGTCTTTAATTGTAGAGATATTCATACCTCTGTTGTTCCATATGGCTCTAGTGTTTAGTGTAATTTCCTCTTTGTTGTTATCCCTCATTGTCCGTTTCTTGTTAACTACAGGATGTCTAGTCACTCGATGAATCATGTTTTTAGTAATCTTGACTGGTCCATTATCCAACCACATACACATATCATGAACTCAGCTAAGAATAACCTTAATGCATACATCTTTGAAACCTTGTGGAAAATCTAGGGCATGAGTTAACCCTTTGTCGGATAAATGTTTGAATTCTCCCTTTAGAACTCCATCGACACACAATTTTCTGTAGGATTTCCTTAATTAACTATCACCTACTTCACCAATCTTAACCATGTAACATGATTGAAAATCATGGATCATAAGTACCTTGGGTGGAATGGATGAGAGGGCTTCGGTTATATCATTCTGAATTGCACTTTTAGGAATGACTCAAAACATGAGAGGTGCACATTCATCACTCTGTACTAACTAAATTTGCTCTTGTTCTCCCTCCATACTTTTAGCTGGTGCAGAAGAGCTTGTAACCATAATCTTGAAATTAGGATTCGAAAGATGAAGAACAGAGTACCTTGGCAAGTAACACTTCACACTGTTCACCTTAGGATTGTTGATGGCACGCTGACGATATCTTCGATGCTAACTTCGTTAATATCAATTCTGCAAATTACTCCAATCACTCCATAAACAGTAAAAATTGCAAGGTAAAAATGAAGTATCAACTGGTCATCCTTTATAGACTTTGAAAGGTTAAGGTAGGTAAGCAATGAATGTTCTGCTCGGTGAGTTAGTGCAAGCCAGCTGTCCTCAGCTTTCTAACACAACTTTCATCCCACTCAGCTTACTAAAATCGGCCAACAAAACTCGACACACACTAAAGAACTCGGCCTCAGTGTCCATGATTGGTGCTTGACACCTATAGTGCAATTGGCTCATCTCAGCATTTGTCTTCAAAATATGTCCTGGTGCATCTTAACATATGAAAATATGGACTTTGGTACATTTCATGTTAGGAACTGATGTAAGATAAGAATTTTAAATGTAGTTCCTTGCATACCTCTTTTACTTAGTTGGAGATGATGTAATCACCTGATCCATTGGATTGGGTGACCTCGACTTCACTAGCCTCACTGCTGCATGGTTCAAACTTCTTAACCCATGTTTTGTTCATTTGTGCTCTAATCTTCTCAACAGTAGGAGAAGGTACCCTAGTCTTGCAATCTTTCCTTGTATGACCAATTTTCAAACAACTGTGACAAACTAGGCTTCCATTCATCCAACTCTTAGACTTTCCTCTGAAATGTGTCCTTATGCAATTTTCTGGAACATGTCCATACTCACCACAGTAATGACAACTATGCCATGTGTTTTAATCCCATTGTAAGTATTGCCTTTTCTTGGTGATTTCTCTTGTGCCTTTGATGTCCACTATTGTTTACCTTTAGATCTACAATCTTATGCTCTATGACCATATTTGTGATAGTTATATCAATTACCATTGAGTCTAGACATTTTGCTTGCCTTTATCTTACATTCACGTGCTTGATGTCCAAACTTATTACAGTTAAAGAAATAACCATTAAAGTTAGTTTTAGGATTGGACTTACCATTCTTGCTTTGGAAAATGTTTGATGTATGACCTGGTTTCCCACAGTGGTGGCAAACAGGTTTGTTGTTTATTGGCTTTGCATACCTTCTTTCACCTATCTTAGATGACTCTCCATCTTCAGTGGTTGTATGTTGTTCAGTGTGACCTAATCCATAAGAATCTTTAGGTCTTCTTGATGCTTCCACCAGTTGTTCAAAGTAGCTCATAGCTACATTGGGATCATTCACTCAGTTATTAAGTTCTTTTTTAGATCTCAATTCATCTTTCAACTGACTTTTCTCAGATCTAAGATTTACAATCTCCAAGTCTTTCCTACTGATCTCCTGATTCATAAGTAGTAATTGATTTTCCATGTCAACTTGATTGATTGTAATTATTTTTACATCATGTGTTCTTTCATCAAGTTTGATAGTCATCATTCTTTTGTCTTCTTCTGCCATAGCCTTGTCATCTTCGGCTTTCTTTTTCTATTCAACAACTTCACACATTCTTATTGATTGGGATTCTTGTTCCTTTTTCAAGTTTCTGACTTCTTCACATAGTGCACTATTATTTTCCAGTAGATCTGTTATTGCTGCATTTCTATCAGTAGAATCTCCATTCTGAAATAGATTTGCGGTGTCCTCTTCCTAATAATGAGTGTCATTCATTAGTTCAACCAAATATTTCCTTGCAGTCAAGGACTTCTTCAATTCCTATCTTGTTGTCTCAAGCTATTATAGTGCTAGCTGAATATCAATCTTTTGATTCTCAATGAATTTACCCATCTTGTAGATCTCCATCTCAAGATCTGTATTCTCAAGCTGATTATGATCTTTTTAGAGAACTTAGCTCTGATACCAATTGTTGGAAATACAATAATGGGAAAGAAAGATACTAAGAGGGGGGGTGAATCAGATCTTCAAAATTAAACACTTAAAACAAACTAATCCACATTCATACATATATGAATCTAATGTAATATCAGATAGCA
>MU226271.1:192195-205253 GCA_018584345.1 Thuja plicata | reverse complement strand
ATATATATATATATATATATATATATATATCTATATATATATATATATTGATATATATACATATCTATACGAACATATATGTATATATAAATATAAAGGAGTTGAGTACTATATATTAGTTTGGTTTTGGATGTCCTGTATTCCCATTCTGCTTTAATATTAAATAAGTAATAAACAACATTGTTCTATATATCCTTAACAACCTAGCAATCTTACCCCATATCCGTCTGATTATAGCTTCCCTAATATAAGTATCTCGATCTTCTTGTAAGGGATTAATATAATAAGCCTAACTTCTCTTAAGAAGATCTCCTTAAGAACTGGTCTTGAAATGACTAAGTATACAAAATGTTGGGTTACTGAAAAGGCAGGATAATGAAATCCACTCAAATCGATATTTAAGATGATAATCCCTCATCTCCATAATATGCTCTCTCTATTTGAAGAGTCTTCCTCCTTATGTAATAATGTCAACCCTCGTCGAAATGGGAGGATCTAAGCCACAAGTTGCCTTTGAGGGATGTATCTGTTAGAATGAATTTAGAATAACTGAGAGTGGGGGTGAATCAGTTATCCACAGGTGTAGATGTGCCCATTAAAACTTTATACCAAATTAAACAACTCAGATCTGCTCGGCATTGATAGCATAAGTCAACAATATAAGTATGCAGTTTACTATTTAGATGAAATAAGCTTGCTGAAACTTAACAGTAAAACACAATATAAAAATTCACACAAGTTGACACCAGTATTTAACGTGGAAACCCAATTTGGGAAAAACCACCAATAACATGCTATCAAGTTCTCACTCTTCTGAAGTGATTCCCTATTAAGAGCCAACCCTATTAAAGGTTACAAAACACATTGCTAAATGTGACCTGGTAAAAGGATTTACACACCCTGTCAGGAGTGGCCTTGTTAGAGGACTTAGAATATTCCAATCTGAATGTCACCTTGCTCAAAGGATTTATAGAATGGCTGTTAGGTCAACCTAGTTAAAGAATTTCAACTGATACAATGGTTAGAAATTAATCAGCGGGTTTGATATGATTTATACAACTTACTTTGCAATCTAGATCCAATTCATCTCTAATGCTAATTCACTTAGTAGGCTCCATTCTCATATCAAACTCCAGATCTTCTTGGAAACTCGTCAAGCAATCTCTCTATGCTTCTTTTCTCAGCCTTCTTTTCTTATATCTTGCCAATCAGTCAATTAACCATGCAATCCTCTTGCATACTCTGCATACACACCTGTCTTCCCTCTCTTCTCATAAGTAACCCCCTTGAGGTTATCATATACCTCTCCATCTAGGTCAGATATATCTTTTTCCACTTAATCAAGATCGTAGATCTTAGGTTAGGTCAGATCCAATGGATCTTTCCATCATTGCATTTAATTTATTTCTCCAATACAATCACTAATTAAATCTTTGATCCATGCATTAAATATGGTTACCCGTGCATTTACATAGTGTAGATAAAACATGCTTATCCTTAATTAACTTTACATATCCCAATAAAATCAACTATGTCAGCCAAAGATCTTAAATCTCATCAATGATCAAAATACTGCTGCTCGGCCGACACAAAACTTGCTCGGCAATTTACTGACACTCGACACATACAAGAAAATATGCTCGACACACACTGGTGCTCGACCGAAAAAAATATTTCTTGGCATAAACTATTCTTAGTAAATTGTCTGTGTAAGATAAATAACATATCACTTTGCCAATGTGCCAACTGATAAAGTACTCTTTGTAATTCCTCATACCTCAACTATTTCTCCTAGTCTTCTTGTTAAATCTCCTCCATCAATCAATAGATATGGTACTCAAATAGATAGCAATAGTCTCACCAGTTAAGGTTTGACATCAATGACAAAACAATAATTGTTTCCATTGTAGCTTTCCAAACAATATTTCCAACAATCTCCCTCTTTGGCATTGATGGAAACACAAAACTATAAAACAATAATATTACAAACATAGTTACCATACAATCCAAAAAGTGCATGTGTTCCTTGTATGAACAAATTTTCATTAATGTCTTTAGCTTCATTCTGATTCATATCTATAAAATATTACTCCCTCTGTGTTTATAATCACACTGATATCTTTCTGTTTTTGTTCATCAATCTCTTTTTCTCTAAGTATTAAACTCTCTCTGTATCTTTCTAAGTATAATTCTCCCTCTTTCATTAAATTTCTCCCTCTTTGAAAACAATGCCAAAGATGTTGACATCTTCATCATGCATATTCTTCTGTTCTAAACTCTGTATCATGCTTTTACTGTCATCTTTCTTATGACTTATTTTCTTTTTCTGTCCTTGTCTATTTTTCACAACATTAGGAAGCATCCTAAAGTGTGACTGCCTGTGCATCAATGTGAAAAATATTTTGTGTATAATATTTGATGCAATAGTATCATTCTAAACTAATTAGCTTTAGTTAGGGGAATCACCCCCAATTTACCTCGTAGATACTCATGAGCATCCATGGGTAGTGGTTTTGTAAATATGTATGCTACCTGTTCCTTAGTGTTCACATATTCTAGTCTCACTTCCTTCTTCTAAACTAATGATACTTGATAGTTATATTCTTTGTCTTAGAGTGCATTATAGGGTTCTTTAAAATATTAATGGCACTCATGTTATCACAATATATGACAACTAGTTATGTGATCTCTTCTTTCATAACTTTTAGTAGTATCTTCAACCATACAATATTAGAGCAATTAACTGCTGCTACCACATACTCAGCTTCAGCTACAGATTGTGATGTGCAATTCTATTTCTTGCTTGTCCATAAAACTAATCTTTTTCCCAAAATAAATGCTCCTCCCGTGGTGCTTTTTCTATCATCTACATTTCTAGCCCAATCAGAATCAATATAAACTTTGAGTTCAAATTTCTCATTCCTTATGTAATACAAACCATAGTCATTTGTTCCTTTCAAATATCTTAGAATCCTTTTTACAGCCATCATATGAGTTTCTTTGGGATTGGCAAAAAATCTAGCAACAATACCAATAGCTAATGCAATATCAGGTCTACTATGTACAACATATTGCATCTTTCCAATCATTGATCTATATAGTGTTTGATTTACTTCTTTTGTCTCACCATTTTTGGTTAACTTCTATCCAGTAGCCATGGGTGTACTCACTTGTTTTGAATCTTCCATTCCAAAAAGTTTTAGTATATCTTTGACATATTTTGATTGAGTAATATAGATACCATTCTTCATCTGATATACTTTTAAACCAACAAAAAAATTTATCTCACCAAACATAGACATCTCAAATTCAGTTTGCATCTCCTTTGCAAATGCTTGGCATAACATATCTTGTCCACAAAAGATAATGTCATCAACAAAAAATTCAGCTAATAAAGTACCTTACTTTTCTTTGTATTCAAATATAGATTATTGTTGTCATTGGTTATAGCAATTCCAATCTTGATTAGATAGTTGTGCAATCTTTCATACCATGCTCTGGGTGCTTGCTTCAGTCCATATAGTGCTTTGTGTAGCTTGCAAACCATATTCCTTTTTCTTGGGTCTACAAATCCATCACCTTGTTCAATATAGACTTCTTCTTCTAATATTCCATTTAAAAAAGCTGACTTCACATCCATTTGATAGACTTTAAATCCTATGTAGGCTGCATATGCAAGTAAGGTTCTGACACCTTCTAATCTAGAAACTGTGGTGAATGTTTCTCCATAGTCAATTCCTTCCTCTTGTGCATAACCCTTGTATACCAGTCTACCTTTGTTTCTTGTTACCTGTCCATGTTCATTCAACTTGTTTCTGAATACCCACTTAGTACCAATTACATTTTTATAATTTAGCCTAGGTACAAGTGTCCAAGTATTGTTCTTTTCAATCTGTTTAATCTCTTCATTCATGGCTTGAATCCAGTCCTCATTATCTAAAGAATCTTTTACTGTCTTAGGCTCAAAATCACATAAAAAGTAGGTGTCTTCTTTCAATTTGCCTCTTGTGATGACTGTAGAATATTTTGTTCCTATGATTTGATCAAGTTTATGGTGCCTTCTTACATATTTTGGAAAAGTAGGTTCTTTCTATGCTTCAGATTGATCATTCATGTTTAATTCAGGTTGAAAATGTGACTCAACATCTCCATCAGATAGCTCGGCAGTCACCTCCTATTGCCTGACAATTTCATTCTGTGACTTGGCAGGTGCAGACTGTCGCTCAGCAACTTCAGTTTGAGTTTCAAGTAATTCATTAGAATCTACCTCATCAGGATAGGTGAATGATTTGTAACTCTCAATCTTAGTCATGCTTTCTTCTTCATTTCTTTCTGTATATTCATCAATTCTAATATTTTCACTTTCCACAATTTTTTTAGTGTTAGAATTCAAACACTTATATGCCTTACTCTTAGTTGAATATCCAATAAATATGCCTTCCTCACCTTTAGCATCAATTTTTCCATTTCTGTTATCCTTCAGTACGAAACATCTACTTCCAAAAACTTTAAAGTAGCTTACACTAGGTGCATATCCATACCATAGCTCATAAGGTGTAGTATTTGTACCTTTCTTGACTTGTACTCTATTTAGGGTATAAACTATTGTCCTTACAGCTTCTCTCCAATATTTTTGTGCAACATTTCTCTCCATCATTAGTGTTTTGGCACAATCCATGATAGATATGTTTCTTCTTTCAGCTATACCATTCTATGGTGGAGTTCTAGTAGCAGACATCTGTCTCTTTATCCCTCTGTCATTGCAAAACTTGTTAAACTCATTAGAAATAAACTCGCCTCCTCTGTCAGATCTCAAACATTTTAGACTCTTACCTATCTCATTTTCAACTTTTTCCAAGTACCACGTAAACAACTAGAATGCATCATATTTTTCTTTAAGAAACATAACAGTCATCACTCTAGAGTAATCATCAGCAAATAAAATAAAATATTTGTCTCCACACTAACTTTTCTCACCAATAGGTCCACAAAGGTTAGTATGAACCAGTTCAAGAATATTCTCAGAAGTATGAGTTTCTCTCTTGAAACTAGGTTTAGTCATCTTTCCTAATTGACATTGCTTGCACATTGTATTTTCAGGTTTCTTTAACTTAGGCAACCCTCTAACCTTTTTCAATTTTCTTATGCTTACCAAGTTATCAAATTTTACATGACACAACCTTTTATGCCATAACCAAACATCATTATATTGTGCAAACAAGCATGTCTCATCAGCTAAATCCTGATAGAACAAGTTACCTTTTGTTTTCTCGCCACCTCAAACTAATTCTCCATTGGCATCATAGATCTTTTCTTTCCTGTGATGGAATTCAACTCTGTAACCAGAAGTATTTAGCTGTGAAACACTCAATAGGTTATACTTAAGATCATCAACCCAATATACATCATCACATCTAATTTTTTCAGTCAATTGAATTGATCCTTTCCCTTTAACACGACATGGTGTATCATTTCCAAATTTAACATAGCCACCTTTACACTAATCTAAGGTTTAAAATTTTTCTTTATCACTGATCATGTGATGTGAACAACCACTGTCAATAATCCAATGATCACCTTTACTCATATAAGAAATTAGTGCACTTTTCTCATCATCACCATCAGAATAATTTTTCATTGCAACATACACAACTTCTATATCATTTTCATCAGATTTGTTAGAATCATTGTCAGAATTTTCTTCAGCTATATAGAAGGACTTCTTACCTTTGTCTTTGTAATCCTTGTACTTCCTAAAGTCTTGGTCATCCTTTTTGTCTTTATACTTGTTGTCTCTACTCTCATCTTTGTCATTCTTATCAGGACATCTTGCAGCAATATGACCAACTTTGTTACATGAAAAACAAATAATAGGAAGTTTACCTTTCAATTTTCCTTTTGCTCTTGTTAGTCTTCTTGCCATACGTGCCTCAAGTTCTTCTAGTTCATCATCAGAAGTGTCATTGTCACTATGCACACATTTCTTTCCTTTGTTTTATTTTTTGAGGACCATCTGGGACTTGAATACAGATTCAATGGCTTGTGGAGTATAGTTATCAAAATTTGACATCTCAAATGTAGTAAGTCTGCCTACCAAGACTTTCCAAAGTCAAATTATTGTTAGGAGTACATCTCAGTTCTTGAATTGCAGATACTCTAATAGCATAAATAGGAAGAAGAGTTCTCAGTACCTTTCTCATGAAGGTGTTATCATCAATGGTTCCGTTAGCTCCTCTAATAGCATTTACAACTTTCTTTATCCTACCATAATATGAAACTATATTTTCTCCTTCTTGCATTTTCATTTCATCAAACTTACCTCTCAAGCTTTCAGATTTGGCTCTTAGCACATTTGTGTCACATCCATAGATGGTTTCAAGAGTATCCCACATTTTCTTTATGCTAGTACAGTCCTTTCTATCTTCAAACTAATTATAGTTCAGGGATGATGCAATCTCCAACATTGCTTGATTATGTTCTTTCTTTTCTCTTAACTGTGTAGCATTAAGAGCTCTTGTAGGGGCTACATATCCTTGATCAACAAGATGTTTAGCAGAATCACCAACACCAACCAAATGAAAATTCATCAAACTTTGCCATGCTGGAAAGTAGTCCTTGTTCAACTTTTGTACCTCCCTTTTATACATCTTGATCTTTTGCTCAAAGTACCTTAAAAATTTTCAAGAGACCAAAGCTCTGATAGCAATTGTTAGAATGAATTTAGACTAACTGAGAGGGGGTGAATCAGTTATCCACAGGTCTAGATGTGCCCATTAAAACTTTATACCAAATTAAAAAACTTAGATCTGCTCGGTAGTGATAGCATAAGTCAACAATATAAGTATGTAGTTTACTGTTAAGATGAAATAAGCTTGCTGAAACTTAACAGTAAAATAGAATATAAACATTCACACAAGTTGACACTAGTATTTAACATGGAAACCCAATTTGGGAAAAGCCACCAATAACATGCTATCAAGTTCTCACTCTTATGAAGTGATGCCCTATTAAGAGCCAACCCTATTAAAGGTTACAAAACACATTGCTAACTGTGACCTGGTTAAAGGATTTAAACACCATGTCAGGAGTGGCCTTGTTAGAGGACTTAGAAAATTCCAATCTGAATGTCACCTTGCTTAGAGGATTTATACAATGACTGTTAGGTCAACCTAGTTAAAGGATTTCAACTAATACAATGGTTAGAAATTAATCAGTAGGTTTGATCTAATTTATACAACTTACTTTGCAATCCAGATATAATTTAGCTCTAATGCTAATTCACTGAGTGGCCTCCATTCTCATCTCAAACTCTA
Organism: Thuja plicata; assembly: GCA_018584345.1. Lineage (NCBI taxonomy): Eukaryota > Viridiplantae > Streptophyta > Pinopsida > Cupressales > Cupressaceae > Thuja > Thuja plicata. Next base: position 197,940 of record MU226271.1, on the reverse strand, counting down.
GATCTACTTGGAAACTCGTCAAGCAATCTCTCTTTGCTTCTCTGCTCAGCCTTCTTTGCTTAGATCATTCTAATCAGTCAATTAACCATGCAATCCTCTTGCATACTCTGCATACACATTTGTCTTCTCTCTCTTCTCATGAATAACCCCCTTGAGGTTATCATATATCTCTCCATCTAGGTCAAATACATCTTTTTCCACTTAATCAAGATCGTAGATCTTAGGTTAGGTCAGATCCAACAGATCTTTCCATCATTACATTTAATTTATTTCTCCAATACAATCACCAATTAAATCATTGATCCATGCATCAAATACGGTTACCCGTGCATTTACATAGTGTAGATCAAATGTGCTATCGTTAATTAACATTAAATATCCCAATAAAATTAACTATGTTGACCAGAGATCTTAAATCTCATCAATCATCAAAATAATACTACTCGGTTGACACAAAACATGCTCAGAAATTTACTGACGCTCAACACATACAAGAAAAAATGCTTAGCACACACTGGTGCTTGACCGACATGAAATTCGCTCAACATAAACTGTTCTATGTAAACTGTCAATGAAAGCTAAATAATATATCACTTTTCCAATGTGCCAACTAATAAAGTACCCTTTGTAATTTTTCATAACTCAACCATTCCTCCTGGTCTTCTTGTTAAATCTCCTCCATCAGTCAATAGATATGGTACTCAAACAGATAGCAATAGTATCACCAATGAAGGTTTGACATCAATGACAAAACAATAATTATTTCCACTGTAGCTTTCCAAACAATATTTCCAATAGTATCACCATCAACAGACTTAAGTATGTAACATTAAGTACTCATACTCTAACCTTCAGGGAATTCTTCAGGATTTTTTGGCTCTAATTTCTTACTAATGATGATCACTACCAAGTTAGCTCTTATATACCTTCTATGTTTATAGCCTCTGCCATCCAAGTTGATCTAGTAAAATCTGATATAAGGAGGCTACGTACTCACATATTAAAATGTAAATTTTCAGGAGGCTTAGATGTAGTAATTAACAATATCCAGGGAGATATGACCATCACAAAACCTATATTCTACAATACACCTATGATTAATGGAAAACCAGTCCCATCATCCCCCATCTTGGATACCGATAACCTAGCAACTCTGATATCAAGAACCCCCATTATAACAAGGAACCTAGAATTCCTTTATTATTATTTCCATGTTAGGGCACCTGAGATAGAAGATTGGTTCTACAACTATTGGCATGAAGATGATGTGGGTAACACAGAGAAAGATGACTACAATGTGTTAGAAGATGAGGAAAAAATAATAGTAAAGGCAGATTATGTCAGCCCAAGCAGAAAAAGAAACAACGATGAAGAATCAGCTAAGATTCCTAAAGACATGGATGAAATACCTTAATACGCACTATGAAGCTACTAGTCAATAATATCTTGTTTTAAAGAATGATAACCCATGAATTTATCTCTTTCTCTACACCTAGTTTTAAAAGTTTATTAATGATTATCTTTAGCCATAAGCATTGAAATTCACCATCAGGAAAGTTGTTTCTATAAAATATAGTAGCATGATTATATTCTCTATAATAAGGTATATGATAATGATTTTTCTGTAGTAATTATTCTTGATTCTTAGTATCACTATAACTCTGACAAACGAAATGTTATTGGAAAATATTTTCTATTTACTGTTGCTATGCATCTACGATTTGTTATGGAATACAATCTTTGAAGATCTCTTATCTTGAAGTTAGAACATAATTTTTGTCCTGGCTTCAGGAAAGGAATCCAAAAAAATGTATTATACTGTCTATGTTTTATGAAGATCTCTGCGGTAGTTTATTTTTTTTACTTTCTTAATGGTTATCTGACTCTTATTGGCTCATTTACTTAAAAATATAGGAAGAAATAATAAATCTTCTAGAGTATACAGTTCTGAGTAGCAAAAGCAATCAAAGAAGGAAAGAGAAGTATTAAAAAGAGATGAAAAGGTAAATAGAGTAATATATAGATGTATATTTTATTCATTAATATTCATACACAGATTGAAAATCACAGTTGTAACACAAGATACGAATGAATCTTAACTTACAGTACTTAATAAATATAAATAAACACACAAATGTTACATATAAACAACAATAATGGATCTACTAATTAAAGGAAAGGACAATCCAGATATATTGCACAGAATACGTAGACTAGTCTGCTATCCAATTACACCTCAATGGTAATGATAATAACTATTATGATTTGTAGTCTCTAACTATAAAGAGTAGTAAAGATGCAATCTTTGCATTTGGGCATATACAAGTACATAGGATAATTGAAGACAAATAAAATTATATCAGATCAAGCCAGAATTAGCAAAAATTCAAGTTGCCACTATTTGGCAATGTATGGATGTAAAACAGGAATAATAGAATTGGAAGAATAACAAATATAATCACAGATCACTAAGAAAATGAATAGTCTTTTATTATCTATGTAAATAGGGGTATGCCCCTATAAAATCCTATGTACACTCCATTCTATCCTACCAGTGCTCGTTTGAATGGAGTAATTTGTAATATTTTATAATTTCAATATAATTATCAGGGCCTTGGCCTTTTACTGATGAAAAAAAATGAATTGATTATAAGTGCTAGATAAAATTCAAAGTGCAATAATTTATAACACAATAGTAATATCTCAATTAATACTCACATACAAATCATAATGGGACATAACTCACTTTATTCACAGTGTTTTTAAGTAGCATTTTTTTTCTTAAATGACACTAGTTATACTTTATCATCTAAATTTTAGTCTACGATATGATAGGCTCCATGAGAGTTTTAGTTATTGCATCTCGCATCTCTTTTTGATTGGAAATTGTAAACCCATCAACATCCTTGTACATGAAAAATACACCTTGCACACCAGCATTGAAATATAGGTTCCTGCAATAATCTGGCATATTTGAAGGCTTAAGAAACTCCTTATTTTACTCTTGTGCACAATTTTCATTAATATTTCTAACATAATTTAAAGCATCTTCCTTTGTAGAACCATGGTTGTCTTCAATGTAACATTCAATACTTGAAGTTGTCTTGCCATGTATTTTCTCTTCCCTCAAAATTATAAAAAAAGATGTATTAATGCATAATATCCTTTAATTCATTTTTTCAAATTGTTAATGTAGTTTTTACACCTAATTATTTAACATTTATATCATTTACCTCAAAATCTTGGATATCATCTAGTACTCGTGCAATCAATGATGTAAGACCTTGCAACTTTGATGATGGGATCTCAAGTTGCTCCAAAATCTCATCAGATAAGGGATCATTTGATAGTAACACTGAATAGGTCATTATCATTCTTAGACAACTACTTATCTCTCCATTCGTTAAATATTATCCAAAACTTGGTGTATAATTAGAAGCTATGCATTCTGCTTCTTGCATATAAGATAAGATATAAATCTTCCACTGAAACAATACAATCAAATAGTTCAAAACTAATTAAATATTAAAAATAAAATTTCAAGCATTTAGAGAGCATGTAGAATTAGGTATCCTAAACTTATAAATCGCAGGGGACTCCCAAATTATCATCAATGTCCTCAGAACAAAAAAACCCCTAATTGGAAAATCAATGCCATCCTTGAAAAATCCTTGAAATATCTTAATACTTTCAAAGAGGTCAAAATAAAACATATATATTCAAAAGGAAATAAGAATGCAGGTAATCTAGAAAACCTAGGAGCAAATGGAAAATCAGTTAGGTAAGTTAATCCCGAATTCACTAGTGCTCAATAAGGGATACTAAATCCTACTAGATAAATATAAATATAATTTAATGCGTAATATCTTAAAATTAAACTACCTATAAAACATACCTAAAACCAAATCTGAATATCATATAATAAATTTTAAAAAGTAATATTTAGAAAATAAAGTCTTGAACTTTAAACGTAGTTATAGGTTAACATGTCCTAATAGACTAACATTTCTTATCAGGTGCTCATAGACTACCCCATATCCAATCCATATAAAAATACTAAGCTCAAGCTAAATAATAGCAATACTATATGCTAAAACCCACTGACTTAACCTCAAACCATATAGGTAGATAATGTTAATTACCGCATATATATAAAAAAAATTTAAAAAAAATCAATAGAGAAAAATACTCACGCATTATCTAATTACCTCTTTCTCTCATCGGATTAGCTAAATTAATACATCATTATTTGGCAAGTTAGCTTCAAATCACATAATGATTATACAAAACTCAGAATACCACATAATTAATAAAAATATTTGTGCCAAAGATCATATGAGCTAGCATATTAAAGCTAGGAAGAACACATATCAAAGTACTAATTTTCACATTATTAAAACCATAGCCACCATCATAATGAAATGTGGTGTGCTTCTATAAAGACAATAAATCTGCATAAAACTCTAATACACACAATTTAATATGGAACCTTCATGGATATAAGGTAAACTTAAATATACTAGGCATGCATTCTGATTTGGGAGTGAAAACCAAAGAAAGCTATTGAGAATTAATCTGATGGATACGAATGTCCTCACTTTTCCAAAAATTGGGAAGAGACAAATGGCATTTCAGGGCCCCATCTTACCAGAGTGGTGGAATAATATATTACTGAAGATTCTAGATGTGAGTAGAAGGGTGCTCGAGAAGAGCCTAGGGAAATTTTATTTTGATAACAAAATTCACAGTGAGAGTGAATGGTCATATCATCAATCTCTTCATCTCTCTGGCAACAGAAGTGGACTACCCAATGGACGAAATCATCAATGCAACAAGGAAATTTTTTAAAGATGATATCCTCGTAGGTTTAGATAAAGTTGTTCACAGCATTGATAATAAAATCAAATACCTAGAAATACACATGAGGATGAATGTGGACAAAATACCCAGCATTCTAGCTTCTTAGAAATGCCCTATACTCATCCACAAAGAAGGACAAATTTTTGAAACTTTCTGGCCAGTCATGAAAATGAACATGGATATCCTAATGAAGTCTCTACAAGATAACCAACCGGCTACAACCTAGGTTATAGATTATTGGAAAGAAGAAGGATATAACATCCCTAATGAATACTATGAAGAAGAGACCCATAATGTATGGTTCATATTTCCAAGTGTCATACGCACCACTCATAGTTTAAAGGGAAGCTGCTCAGATGACGAAGCGCTAATAGTGTTCGAGCAGATGAAGGAAAAAACCAGCGGTAACTAAGCTTATATAGTAGAATAAGAAGATAACATAGTTAATAAGAAACCTAAATAGAAACTTCCATATTTTATGAATCTGGGCTAGTCTCTGAAAATTTTGTGTAACTAAATCCCTGCTACATTACCTTACAATTTTAAACTATGCTTCTAGGATTTAGCATTTTTCGGACATTAAAAATATATATGGTTAACGAATATGAATCTATGTTTATTAGGGTATGCTTTAGTTAGGTAGATTAATAATTTAAAGTTTCTTTCTTTAAATTATGGTTACAAATGGGTTGCACAGTGATTTATTTTTTATATTTAGAATTGCCAACCCTAAAGACATAAAGTTAATATTGTAATCTTATAGACTACTTTCAAAAAAAATTATTGAAACAAATATAGGGGTAAATATAAATGTATATTTACATATGTGTGTGTGTGTGTGTGTGTGTGTGTGTGTGTCTATCTATCTATATATATATATATACA
>MU226271.1:125907-149639 GCA_018584345.1 Thuja plicata | reverse complement strand
ACAGGATTCCACCGATCCTCAAAAGTACCAAAAGGTCTCGCTGATAGTCAAAGTATGTCAAAGCATAAACTGCTGAAAGCATGAAACAAAATAATAAACTATAACAGTCTAGTGTAGGTCTCACATCAAACGGTGCAAAAAGTTATACTCTAAAGCTTTGGCAAATAGACTGAAATTATTATTTCCCAAAATCATAGCCAAGGAGAAAACTAGGTTTGTTTTGATTAGATCTATTTACGAGGGAATAGTAATTGCACAAGAGATCATTCACTCAACTCAAGTAAAAGAACCCACTATGCTTCTAAAACTAGATATCCAAAAAGCTTATGTTAAGGTGGATTGGAGATCCCTATGTAAATGCCTAGAAGCATTCAGATTCTCCAAAGGCTGGATCACAACAATCTTAAATTGTATCTCCACGCCTACAATATCCATCCTCATCGATGGCTCTTGAGCAGGTTTTTTTAATATTTCTAGAGGTATTTATCAAGGAGAACCCATATCCCCCTTCCTCTTTGTCACTATAGCTGATGCTCTTGGAAGTAACACTAAAGATCTTACTAGTGTGAAATTAGCAGAGTCCATCCCTAACATTACTCATCAACAGTTTATAGATGAAACTATTCTACCTGGAATGGCTACCATAAAAGAAGCAAAGGAATTTAAATTAATTCTTACCAAATATATGAAGACATTGAGTCAAATGGCCAATCGATATAAATCAAAAATATACTTTCTAAATACTTGCCCAAATGTCCAAACTAAGATCTGCAGGACCTTGGGTATCAAAATACATAATGTCCCATGTAAATATTTAGACATCCTTTTAGATAAAGGTATAAGAAATACTAACATATGGGATCCCATATACTCCAAATAACACCATAAAATAGATACTTGGAAAGGTAGATGGCTCTCAAATGCTGGTAGGGAAACAATGATTAGATCTATCCTCTTTACTATTCCAAATTATCAGATGTCTTTCCTCTCAGTGATGAATGGGATTAAAAATAAGATAGACTCAAAATTACAAAGCTTCTTTTGGCAAGCTACATTAGAAAAAAAAAATGGCTTTAATAAAATGGGATAATATATGTAAACCACCTAAAGAATATGGATGAATAGGGATAAAATATATCCAATGGAATTAGTATGGAATCTGTACAAACATTCTGATAAGAAATGGGCTCAAACTCTTCTCCAGAAATACATCAAAGATGTAGAACCAATTAACATTTTCAGTACTAAAAATCATGTTAAAGGATCTCAAATATGAAATTTTATTATAGAATACAAACATTAATAGAAAATAAGCTGAGGTGGGATATTGGAAATGGTGATAATATCCTATTCTAGGAAGACTCATGGGGGACTATGAGGCTCTTGAAAAAATCTATCTTGACCCCAATATCAAAAGAACCCTAAACAAAGAATGGGGTGACAAAATCTCTTAGTACATTAGTAAAGATCGCCATAATACAACTTCAGTATGGACTTGGAATTCATTTGAACAAACATCTCTAAATGATGGTCAAAAGAAGACACCCATGGACATCCTTAACAAAAGACTGTTCATCATTAAAAATAGACAAGAAAAAATTAATATGGGTTGGTTCTAACAAAGGTAACTACAATGTCAAGGATGGTTACAACCTCAGATTGAATAACCCGCATTTGCAAAAAGCTGAACTACCGTTAGAACTCTGTTGGAATAATTTTTGTTCACCAAAATAAGGTATGTTTTAATGGGTGTCCCTCCAAGAACATATCCTTATAGCAGAATGGCTAAAAAAATTTGTTTTGAGGGCCCTTCAAGAAGTCCACTATGCCAACGTGCAGAAGAAACTATTGACCACATCCTATTTAACTATCCTTATTCCAAAACATGCTGGAGTAACATACAATTAAATCTAAATAGGTCTTCAGCCCATAATGAACATTTCATAGACTTTATTAAAATTCGGCACACACAGCTCAAATCCCACATGTATAAGCACATATGGAAAATAACACCATTTATAGTAGCTTAGGAACTCTCGAAGGAAAGAAACAAAAGAATTTTAAAAAATACAGAGATGTCCTCTAATGTCCATCTTGAAAAAATTGAGGGAATCTTCTCCTTATGGGATAACTCCATGGGGAAAAAGTGGAATGCACTAATTGTACCACCCCCAATTTTTTCGAGGGGGAGCAAAGAGTAAAGTAGCCAGAGCTCAATGCCAATGATCTCCACTAAAACCAGGGTGGTATAAGCTAAAATTTGATGGAGTAGAAAGAGGTTATCCCAAAGCTGTTTCCATTGTATGTGTCATCCATTCAAGCAAAAGAAAAAAGATTTTTGAACTATGTAAACCCCTTGGATCTTCAACAAATAATATAACAGAAATGATAGCTATCATGGAAGGCTTAAACCTTTGCAAAGAATTAGGTATCGTAAACTTATAAATCAAAGGGGACTCCCAAATTATCATTGATCTCCTCAGAACAAAAAAAAAACCCTAATTGGAAAATCAACGCCATCCTTGAAAAATCCTTGAAATATTTCAAAGAGGTCAAAAACAAACATATATATCGAGAAGGAAACAAGAACGCAAATAATCTAGGAAACCTAGGAGTAGATGGAAAATCAGTTAGGTATGTTAATCCTAAATTCACTAGTGCTCAATAAGGGATACTAAATCCTAATAGATAAATATAAATATAATTTAATGCATAATATCTTAAAATTAAACTACCTATCAAACATACCTAAAACCAAAGTTGAATATCATATACAAAAATCTGAAAATTAATATCTAGTAAATAAAGTCCTGAAATTTAAACATAGTTATAGGTTAACATGTCCTAATAGACTAACATTTCCTATAAGGTTCTCATGAACTACCCCATATCCAATCCATATAAAAATAGTAACCTCAAGCTAAATAAGAGCAATACTATATCCTAAAACCCACTGACTTAACCTCAAACCATATGGGAAAATAATATTAATTACCGCATATATAAATAAAAATGAAAAAATATCAATAGACAAAAATAATCATGCATTATCTAATTAACTCTTGATCTCATAGGATTTGATAAATTAATACATCATTATCTCACAAGTTAGCATCAAATCACATAATGATTATACAAAGCTCGGAATGCCAAACAATTAATAAAAATCTTTGTGCCAAAGATAAAATGAGATGGCATATTAAAGCTAGGAAGCACATGCATTAAAGTTCTAATTTTCACATTATTAAAACCACAACCACCATAATAATGAAATGTGGTGTGCTTCTACAAAGACAATAAAGTCAAATAAAAATCTAATATGTACACTCTTTAATCTAGAACCTTCATGGATATAAGGTAAAATTAAATAGACTAGGCATGGATTCTGATATCAGAGTGAAAACCAGGGGAAGCTATTGATAATTAGTCTGATGGATATGAATGTCCTCACTTTACCCAAAATTGGGAAGAGACAAATTGTGTTTCAGGGCCCCATCTTACCAGAGCGGTAGAATAATATACTACTGAAGATTCTAGATGTGGGTAGAAGGGCACTGGAGAAAAGCCTATGTGAATTTTATTTGGATAACAAATTCACAGTGAGAGTGAATGGTCATATCATCAGTCTCTTCGTCTCTCTGGCAATGGAAGCCAAATACCCAAACGAGGAAATCATCAATGCAGCAAGGAAAATTTTCAAAGATGATATCCTCGTAGGTTTAGATAATGTTGTTCACAACATTGATAGATGAATCCCATACCCAAAAATATACATGAGGATGAATGTGGACAAAATACCCAACATTCCAGCTTCTCATAAATGACCTATACTCAATCACAGTGAAGGAGCAATATTTGAAACTTTTTGGCCAGTCATGAAAAGGAACATGGATTTCCTAATGAAGTCTCTGCAAGATAACCAACTAGCTACAACCTAGGTTATGGGTTACTGGAGAGCAGAAGGGTATAACATCACTAATGAATACTATGAAGAAGACACCTAGAATGTAAGTTTCATATCGCCAAGTGTCATACGCACCACTCACAGTTTAAAGGGAAGTTCCTCTGATGAAAAAGCACTAATAGTGTTCAAGAAGATGAAGGACAAAACCATCGGTAACTAAGCTTATATAGTAGAATAAGAAGATAATATAGTTAATAAGAAACCTAAATAGAAGCTTCCATATTTTATGAATCAGGGCTAGTCTCTAAAAAAAATTGTAACTAAATCCCTGCTATATAACCTTACAATTTTAAACTATGCTTCTAGGATTTAGCATGTTCCAAAACTTTAAAAATATATATGGTTAACAAATATGAATCTATGTTTAATAGGATATGCTTTATTTAAGGTAGTTTGATAATTAAAAGTTTCTTTTTTCAAATTATGGTTACAAATGGGTAGCACAGTAGTTTATTTTTTCATATTCAGAATTGCCAATCCTAATGTCGTAATTTTAATATTGTAACCTTATAGGCTACTTTCCAAAAAAATTATTGAAACAAATATAGGGGTAAATATATATATATATATATATATATATATATATATATATATATATATATATGTTAAGTCTTAAATTCACACAGATACCAAAACTGACCCGGTATATAACCCCTTGAGGGTACAAACCTTCTCTGTAATGGGCCCTGCTTTATAGCTCCAGTCTTAGTTCTGCAAATTCTGTATATAACTATAAAAGAGGATAAGAGAAACACTTTTAATCAAGTGAGAAGAAGAATATTTACCTAATAATTAGGTAAATGTTTAAGAACTTACAGTATAGAATATGTATTCATTATGTTCAAATAAGAAATTTAAAATTTGTGCACGCATACTAGTTGGATTATGTTCTAAGGTAAAAAGTGGATTTCAAATCTTATATTTAAATTCTGACCCTCCAAATTTTAAATATCTTCTACAGTAGGAGAAGCAATGATAGTTATTTGGTTCACATGAATAGGCATAGTTGATGTGAACAAATCTCTCTCCAACAATAGTAGTTGAGCAGATCAGCCTCTTTGTAGGCGATATGGTTAATCCAACTATCAAGAATTTGTTACTATATAAGCTGAATCTTACTTGAATTAAGATGTAATTTAGGATGATGTGACAATACTTGAAGATGGTAACAATAGTAGTAACAATTTAAATAGTATGATAGACATTCAAACATTTAAGTTTTAAAGTTTAACAAATTTAATAACATATTCTATTTACTTTCAAAATGGTTAGTCCAAGTGCATTTCTACAAAATCAAGGAAGAAGTTGATTTGCATACAATATCCGTTTTTCAGATTGCTCCCTGAGTGGTTTTTATCAGATCTCTTATCCTGCCTAGATCTCATATGTGAATGGATTTAAATATACCCAACAATTAATTAGTCATATACTGATATATATATATATATATTTCTTTACAAATATATATTGATATATATATACATATCTATACGAAAATATATGTATATATAAATATATTGTCTTAGAAATATAATTATATGTTTAGATGGATATATAAATATAAATGAGTTGGGTGCTATACATTAGTTTGGTTTTGGATTCCCCATATGCCCAATCTTCTAGAATATTAAATAAGTAATAAATAGCCTGCTTCTATATATCCTTAACAACCTAGCAATCTTACCCCATATATGTCTGATCATAGCTCCCCTAATATAAGTATCTCAACCAATTTGTAAGGGATTAATATAATAATAAGCCTAGATCCTCTTAAGAATGTATCCTTAAGAACTGATCTTGAAATGACTAAGTATACCAAACGATGGGTTACTGAAAAGGCAAGATAAAGAAAGCCACTCAAATCGATATTTAAGAGGATAATCCCTCCTCTACATAATGTGTTCTATCTGTTTGAAGAGTCTTCCTCATTATGGAATAATGTCAACCCCCATCAAACTAAGAGGATCTAAGCCACAAGCTACCTTTGAGGGATGTATCACCATCAACAGACTTAAGTATGTAATGTTAAGTACTCATGCTCTAACCCTTGGGGCATTCTTCAGGTTTTTGGGGGAGGGAATTCCTTACTATTCAGGATCACGGCTGATTTAGCTCTTATATACCTTCTATATTTATATCATATGCCATCCAAGTTGATCCAGTAAAATCTAATACAGGGAGGCTATGTACTTGCATATTCAAATGTAAATTTTTAGGGGGCTTAGATGTAGTAATTAATAATATCTGGGGAGATATGACCATCACAAAACCTAGATTCTACAATACACCTATGATTAATGAAAAAATAGACCCCTCATCCCCCACCTTGGATACTTATGACCTAGCAACTATAATATCAAGAACCCCTTGTTAGAATAGTCCCAAAGGATAACTAAGAGGGGGGGTGAATCAGTTATCAACCAATTTAATTCTTTTCTCTTATTAACTTTAGAATACAATAAAGTAAATACACATTCAGATAACACAATAGAAAACACTTCAATTTGGTTACGGGGAAACCAAATGGTTAAAACCCCGGTGGGAATTAGTACCCACAATGAACTATACTTGTTTATAGTAATCAATGTTAGAAGATATTTCAACCCTGTTAGGAGTTGTACTTTACAATGCAATAAGTATAGTGACCTGATTAAGGGTCTGACCCTGTTAAGTGTCTTTTACAAATAACCCTGTTAGGGGTGAGGACTCAGTGTCCAAAAGCTCACTACTTCAATGGTGAATGCTACAACCTTCTGTAGAACAAATATACATTATATCTGATGATGAACTATAGATTAGACCTATTGTCTTGATCAGTTCCAGTGTATTGTAATCTTTCACTTCTTCTTCACATAGATCCTTGATGAATTACACAACTTGATTGAAACTTCATATCTGAGTCTACGTGTAAGAAAATAACATACCAGATATGTCTACAACCTAAATATATCCATGCAAGGCTTGATATCATCATTCTGATAAGTACATACAGAATCACTACTGTATATTATATGTTGTCATCAATGACAAACATATAATCAATCAACTGCACAAAAACTAATCTCCAACAATCTCCCCCTTAGACATTGATGGCAACATATGATATTAAATACATCCTCTATTCATGGTGTCCTCTTTCTTTTACAATCTTCTCAATATCCTCATCAAATATTTCTCTACACTGCTGCAGTTTCTCTAAATGTGTTTTTGTTCCAAATATATACTCCCCAAGAGTATATGATCCCCCTTTGTACATAATCTCCCTTTTACATCAATGGAAAAGGGTGCCATAAACCATTAGGCACAGGTACTACTCATGAAGTAGAGTAGTCAACCATTTATTAGTCACAAAGGACTAATGTTTTTCCTGTATTCAGTAATCAGACTTAGGAGAGGGAATTACTCCCAACTTCTCTCTGAGATACTCAAAAGTATCTTTTGATAAATTTTTTGTGAAAATATCTGCCAACTATTCTTTGGTGCTCACGTAGTCTAATTTCACTTCTTTGTCAGCAACCTTTTCTCTTAGAAAATGGTACTTGATTTATATGTGTTTTGTCTTTGTGTGCATAATAGGGTTCTTAGACATGTTAATAGTGCTAGTGTTATCATAGTGAATAAAAATAGGATAATCAACCTGAATACCAAAGTATTTAACAATCTGCTTGATCCAAACCATGGTTGAACAATTCAGTGCTACTGCAACATATTCAGCTTCTGTTGTTGACTGAGAAATACAGTTCTGCTTCTTGCTTATCCAAGAAACCAACCTATCTCCAAGAAATATTTCTCCTCTTGAAGTACTCTTCCTATCATCACTACAACCTGCCCAATCTACATCTGTATACACATGAAGTTGTACATTCTCTGATTTAGGATACCATAAACCATAGTCTATAGTTCCCTTTAGATATCTAAATATCCTCTTGATTTCCATTAGGTGATTCTTCTTGGGTTCAGCTGTAAATCTTTCAACAATGCCAATGACATTAGATATGTCAGGTCTAGATTGAGTTAGATAAATGAGTTTTCCAATCATAGATTTGTACAATGTCTTATCAACTACTGTGGAATCATCATCTTTTGAAAGCTTGCTTCCTATTATCATAGGAGTGCATACTGGCTTGCAGTCTTCCATCTTGAAGGTCTTCAATATTTCCTTCACATATTTTGACTGATTAATGAATATACCTTTATCTGGTTGCTTTACATTTAGTCCCAAAAAGTATTTTATAGGACCAATCATGCTCATTTCAAATTCATTCTACATTTCTTTTGCAAATGCTACACTAAGCTTGTCATTACATCCAAAGATAATGTCATCAACAAATATGGCAACTAGTAGTAATCCATCAGGTGTCTCTCTTGTGAATAGGTTACAATTTGTTGCACCTTTCTTGAATCCAATCTTGGTAAGATAACCATCAAGTCTCTCATACCAAGCTCCTGGGGCCTGTTTAAGACCATAGAGTGCTTTCTTCAATTTGCATACCATGTCTGGTTTATCTGAAAGATTAAATCCTTCAGGATGTTCTATGTAGACTTCTTCCTTCAAGTCACCATTCAAGAAAGCTGACTTTACATCCATTTGATAAACTTTAAAGTCTTTGAATGTTGCATAGGCCAAGAACAATTTAATGGCTTCCAGTCTACTCATAGGAGAAAATGTATCAGTGTAGTCTGTTCCTTCTCTCTGTGCATATCCTTTACATACCAATCTTGCTTTGTTTCTTACTACTGTACCTTCTTCATTCATCTTGTTTCTGAATATCCACTTTATTCCAATCACATTTTTGTCACTAGGTCTAGGAACCAATTCCCATGTCTCGTTCTTAATTATCTGATCTAATTCTTCTCTCATTGCATTCTTCCAATCAAAATCATTACAAGCATCTACAACACTTAAAGGTTCAATCTGTAAAAGTAAACATACCTCTTCATCCATTGTTAGACTTTTTGCTTTTGATCTGGTCAAAACACTATTGCTCTGATCTCCAATGATATCATCTTTAGAATGGTATCTAGATGTAAATTTAGGAACCTTAGGTGTTACTTATTCTTATGTAATTTTTGATTCTTCTCTACTTGATTTAGGGTCATTGCATGAGACATCAATGCAATCAAACATTTCTTCAATAAAATTTTTTTTGCAGCTAGGCCTGGGTTCATCTTCAATCATAGGTGCATATTCATAGTACCTCTCTTGAACCATAAACTTCTCATCAATTTTTACATGAGTACTTTCAATTATATTTCTCAATCTTAAATTGAAACATTCGTATGCTTTAATTTTTGTAGAGTAACCAAGGAAAATACCTTCATCACTTCTAGCATCAAACTTACCAACACCATCATCTCTCTTGATGTAGCATTTTCTACCAAAAATTTTGAAATACTTTACTGTAGGTACATTACCAAACCAAAGTTCATAGGGTTTCTTATCTGTGCCTGGCCTCAATTGAGTTATGTTGATAGTATAGACTATTGTATTTACTGCATCTCTCCAATATGTGTGTGCAACTTTTCCTTCAATCATCATAGTGTGTGTTTTATAAAGTATAATCCTATTCCTCCTTTTTGCAATCCCATTTTTTTGAGGGGTTCTAGGAGCACTCAACTATCTTTTTATTCCATGTTCTTCACATTACTCATAAAACTGATCAGAGGTGAATTATACTCCTCTATCTAATCTCAAACATTTCAGTGTTAATCTAGATTCATTCTCAACCTTAGCTTTGAATATTTTGAGCTTCTCAAAGGCTTCAGACTTCTCTTTTAAGAACGCAACCCACATCATCCTTGAAAAATCATCAAAAAAAAAAATGAAATACCTTTGTTCATACTATGATCTTGTTTGGTTAAGACCACATAAATCTGTATGCACTAGGTCCAATTTGTTTTCAGCTGAGTTTTGCTTGCTTTTGAAAGAACTCCTTAAATGGTTTCCCACTACACAGTCCCTGCACATTGTGTCAACTGGTCTTGCTATACTTGGAAGATCTCTGACTACCTTGACATTACTTATCTTTACTATGTTATCAAAATTGATATGACAGAGTCTCTTGTGCCATAACCAACTGTCATCCACTTTTGTAACAAAACAACTTAAATTTGAATGATGCACTTGTTGTCTTTGAACTCCAAATGATAACCATTGTCAAGTAGTTTTCCAACACTTAGCAACTTATGATGTAATCCATCAACATACAGAACATCATCTATCTTGTTCTTTCCATCTAAAGTGATAGAATCTCTACCTATGATAGGTTTAGGAGTGTTATCTCCAAATCTAACCATACCACCTTTGTATTTTTCTAAATGAACAAATCTATCTTTGTCACCTATCATATGGTGAGAGCATCCACTGTCAATGATCCAATCTGTTATGATGTTTGCTTTGGAAATTAGGGCTAACTATTGTTCTTCCTTTTCATCTGCAATGTCCATTTCCTCAAGAAACTTTTCCATGTCTCTAAGGGAAATGAATCCAATTTCATCCTCTCCTAAATCTTCATCAGTTACACCTTCTTTACCATGGTAACATTCCTTCTTATATTTAGGTTTGTAATCAGATTTGAACTTCTTGACTCTTGTGGGACACTTAGATGCAAAGTGACCAATCTTGTTGCATAAAAAAAATTTGAATGGAAGTTGTCCTTCATATTTTCCCTTAACTTTCTTTTCTCTTTTAGCAATCATAGCAATGATATCTTCTAGTTCTTCATCAACTTTTTCTTTCTCATTATGGCTAGAGATGTGTAAGGATTTATTACCATGGACTGAGGCTTTGAAAGTTGTTTCACTTTTAGGTTCAGTCTTCAATCTTGATATCTCAAATGCAGATATTTTACTGATCAAAGTCTCTCTCTTGAAGTCTTGTGAGAATTGCATGGTTTCCTCTAGAATACTTATCTTGTTTTCATAGTTTGATATTAAGGTAGTTAACAACTTTTCCATTATATCTTCTTTTGATATTTCTCCACCATTGTTTCTAATTCCAGAGACTGCTTAATTTATCCTTTGATTATAGGCTCTAATGTTCTCTTCAGGTAACATCTCAAGACTATTGTATTTCTTTTTCCATGTCTTCCTGCATGCATTCTTTGCTTGAATATCTCCTTCAAACATGTCTTCTAAGTACTTCCATATTGTGTATGCATTATCTATTTTCTTGATCTCAGAAAATTCACTGTCAGATAGTGTGCTTATAAGGGCTTCTTTGGCAACTGCATTAGCTATGAATTTATCCTTCTTTTTACTAGTAGCATCATCTCTTGATAGATCTTTTAAAGAGGGAATAACAACTTCTTGTGTGGCTATCTCAAAGATATCAAAACCAACACAATGTAGATGGGTTATCATTTTGTTTTTCCAATCCAAATAATTTTCTCCATCAAACTTAGGGCTCTCTTTTCTGAAGTAATACATTTGATCTACCTTAAGCTGTTAGGCTTCTTCTCCAAGGCACTTGGCTCTGATACCAATTGTTAGAATAGTCCCAAAGGATAACTGAGAGGGGGGGTGAATCAGTTATCAACCAATTTAATTATTTTCTCAAGTATTAACTTTAGAATACAATAAAGTAAATACACATTCAGATAACACAATAGACAACACTTCAATTTGGTTACGAGGAAACCAAGTGGTAAAAACCCCAGTGGGAATTAGTACCCACAATGAACTATACTTGTTTACAGTAATCCCTGTTAGAAGATATTTCAACGCTGTTAGGAGTTGTACTTTACAATGCAATAAATATAGTGACCTGATTAAGGGTCTGACCCTGGTAAGAGTCTTTTACAAATAACCCTG
Source organism: Thuja plicata (assembly GCA_018584345.1). Classification (NCBI taxonomy): domain Eukaryota; kingdom Viridiplantae; phylum Streptophyta; class Pinopsida; order Cupressales; family Cupressaceae; genus Thuja; species Thuja plicata. Next base: position 137,863 of record MU226271.1, on the reverse strand, counting down.
TTAGGGGTGAGGACTCACTGTCCAAAAGCTCACTGCTTCAATGGTGAAGGCTACAACCTCCTGTAGAATAGATATACACTATATCTGATGATGAACTGTAGATTAGACCTATTGTCTTGATCAGTTCCAGTGTATTGTAATCTTTCACTTCTTCTTCACATAGATCCTTGATGAATGAAACAACTCTGATATTCTACTCTATACTTTTTCTGTCTATGTTCTTATCATTCACACTTAGCGTATCACAAATGAGTTTCTATAAGTATCTTCCTCAAATTAGAAGGTCATGGTGACTCATGGAAACACTTCAACATCATATTTTTTGGCTTAACTAAGCATGCAAACAATATTAAGTCTGCACAACACAAACTGAACAGATGCGACGCTTCACTAAGTCGGCTTCACCAAATCATCTCAAATAGCATGATACTAATGTTACATGATAGGTTCGTTTAACCAAAAATAGTTAACTCATAACTAATCATGAATATACACACACATATCTTGAAGATAGGCACAACTCAAGAAACAGGTTAAATATGTCAGCTTTGAATAGATACTCTTCCAGAACTGTAACTGCCAATAACAAAATTACACAACTTGACTGAAACTTCATATCTGACTCTGCGTGTATGAACATAACATACTAGACATTTCTACAACCTAAATATATCCTACAAGGCTTGATATCATCATTCTGATAAGTACATACAGAATCACTACTATATATTATATGTTGTCATGAATGACAAACATACAATCAATCAACTACACAGAAACAAATCTCCAACACCCCCATTATAAGAAGGAACCTAGAATTCCTTTATTATTATTTCCATGTTAGGGTGCCTGAGATAGAAGATTGATTCTACACCTATTGGCACGAAGAGGATGTGGGTAACATAGATAGAGATGACTACAACGATTCAGAAGATGAATAAACAACAATAGTAAAGGTAGTTTATGAAGCCCAAGAAGATAAATAAAGAAGGATGAAGAATCCCACAAGACTCCTAAAGACATGTATGAAACACCTTAATACGCACTATGGGGCTACTAGTCAATAATATAGGGTTTTAAAGAATTATAACCCAGGAATTTCTCTCTTTCTCTAAACCTAGTTTTAAAAGTTTATTAATAATTATCTTTAGCCATAAGCATTGAAATTCACCATCAGGAAAGTTGTTTCTATCAAATATAGTAGCATAATTATATTCTCTGTAATTACGTATATGATAATGATTTTTCTCCATTAATTATTCTAGATTATTAGTATCATTATAACTCTGACAAATAGAGTGTTATTGGCAAAAAATTTCTATTTAATTCTACTATTCATATACGGTTTATTAGGGAATACTATCTTTAAAGATCTATTATCTTGAAGTCAGCATAGATACTTTTTGTCCTGGCTTCAGGAAAGGAATCCACAAAAACATATTATACTATTTGTTTTTTACAAAGATCCCTAGAGTAAGTTTTTTTTTGGTACTTTCTTTATGGTTATCTGACTCTTATTGGCTCATTTACTTCAAAATATACAAAGAAATGATAAATATTCTAGAGTATATAGTTCTGAGTAGCAAAAGAAATCAAAGAAGGAAAGAGAAGTATTAAAAAAAGATGAAAAGGTATATAGAATAATATATATAGATGTATATTTTATTCTTTAATATACATACACATATTTAAAATCACAATTGTAACACAACATATGAGTGACTCTTTACTTACAGTACTTAATAAATATAAATAAACACATGAATGTTACATATAAACAAAAATAATGGATCTACTAAGTAAAGGATTGGGCAATCTAGATATATTGTGCAGAATACGTAGATTAGTCTGCTATCCAATTACACCTCAGTGGTAATGATAATAAGTGTTATGATTTGTAATCTCTAACTATAAAGAGTATTAAAGATGCAATCTTTGTGTTTGGGAAGATATAGCTACATAGGATATTTGAAGACCTAGAAAATAATATTAGATCAAGCAAAAATTAGCAAAAATTCAAGCCGCCACCATTAGGCAATGTATGGATGTAAAAAGGGAATATTAGAGTTAGAAGAAGGAAGGATAAATGTATAATCATAGATCACTAAGAAAATGTATAGTCTCTTATTATCTACGTAAATAGGGGTATGCCCCTATAAAATCTTATGTACATGTTCAGTGGATCTTTGATCCCCGGGCAAGACTAGAGGTTTTCTTGAATCCATTCTTTCCTACTGGCCATTTCAATGGACTATTTTGTAATATTTTATAATTTCAATATAATTATCAAGGCCTTGGCCTTTTACCGATGAAAAAATAAAAATAAAAATGCATTGATTATAAGTGCTATATGAAATTAAAAGTACAATAATTTATAACACAATAATGATATCTCAATTAATACTCACATCCAAATCACAATGGGACATAACTCACTTTATTCAAAGTGTTTTTAAGTAGCATTTTTTTCAGAAATGACACTAGTTATACTTTATCATCTAAATTTTATTCTACGACATGATAGGCTCCATGAGAGTTTTAGTTATTGCATTTCACATCTCTTTTTGATTGGAAATTGTAAACCCATCAACATCCTTTTACATGAAAACTACACCTCACACACTAGGATGAGAATTTAGTTGATCTTAGAGGTGGATTCTATCTCTCCTCATATCTTCTGGTAGTAAGCCTTTGTGTATCAAAAGTGAGCCTATGTTTATCGATAATGAGCTTATGTATTGGCAGTGAGCCTTAATATTCTATTAGTGAGCCTTATTGTACTTGCAGTGAGCAGCACCAATAGTGAGCCTTGTAAAAATAACCATACGAGTGTCACCTTAATAGGTGTTTTATATTTCATGAGAATTAGCTTCTCTGTGGTTTCTCCCATCTTAGGTTTCCATGTAAAAATCTTGGTGTTCTCTATATCGATGTTTTTGTGTTCTTAATGCATGCATTTTATGTAGTTGTGTAATGTGCTTAACCAACAAATCTAAAGTTGTTAATATTGATTTTTCCCTGTGCTCATAGTATGACGAATCCTGATTACGAAGAAATATAAACAAGATTTTGCATCAGCATTCACAATAGAAAATAACAAAATTTTGTGTGAATAATAATATGATAGTCTCTCATACCCCATATGTAGAATTAAGAGACTGAATGAAATCATCAATCTAGACATTAGGATGATTTTTTACAGTCTGAATAATCGTGGGCTTGGGCACACATAATTTTTCAAACATTTCTGCCATCATTGATATCCCACTTGAAACATTTTACAGTTAGTAATCACGCATCATACATTTTTGCCATCACAAGCAAGCGGGGATGAAGATGTGTATATATGCTCAAACATTCATATCCCACCTCAAAAATTTTACACTTGTAATCTTAATGCACCAACACTCAAATTATAGAAATCTTGAAGATAAGTGTAGTTTCAACTAATATTTATAGAGAGTTACAGAGAGTTCCGACAATTTTGAATCAAAGAGATGTATTTCTTTTGAATGCTATTTTTTTAATCAGTGATCTATAGACTAATTTTAAAGATTCGACAATTGATGGGGAGAATATTTAGTTTAATATTTTGTAAATATTTTCATTATTTTAGATTTAGTTTTTTAGATTAATTTTATTGTGGTTTGTACATATTTGTCATTTTTTTAAATTTTTAATTAGAGAGTTTAAGAATGTGTCAATATTAAATTTGAAGGTTTCATGTTTAAATTGTTGCTACTAAAGCATATGTTGACCACTTTGGTTCAAGTGGTGGCCCAATTAGATGAGGTGGAGAAATAGAGGTTACTTGAAGGGTACACATGAAAATTTGATTAGTACCAAATTAATAAATAAGAAGGTTAGTCCAACATGTTCCAAAGTTAAAAATAACTTTCACAAGCATGATGCAAGAAAGTCAAAGCTAGAATGTATGCCCCAATATAACACAAGATTGTGAAGGATCTCAGTGCAAACAACATTGAACAAACCTTGAAACAAAGCACACAAAAGATGATCTATGAGCATAGTTTCACCATTCAATGTAAACCATGTTATGATGGATAGCGGTTGCCTTGATTAGGCAAAAATAAGAAGATCAAAATAAAGATAAATAAATTCCAAAACCACCAAAGAAATGACAAAGAATCTCAATGTTATGAGTATTCAAGGATTCAAGTTCAAAGGAAACTAGGACTCAAAGTTCAAATGAGTTCAAATTCAACATAGAAAATCACATGCAGTGAGAATCACAAAACATGCCAATAATTGTACCATCCACAATAGATTATTTTAATGCATATGATGGAGGGAAGATGTTAATAATTATGTGATGTTTTTTGAGTCTACAATAAAACATGTAATATTCTTGAAAATTACATAAAACTATTATAATATTCTTGAAGATTAGAATAAACTATATGATGCAATGAAATTTTCTTTAGAAGGGTTTATAGATCAATTTTGAAAATTTAACAATTCATGTGAAGTACACCTTGTGTTATTCTTAGTTTTGTAGTTTTAATTATTTTAATATTTAAATTTTTAGAATTGTTTTGATATAGTTGGTTATAACTGTCTTTTTGTTGAAAATGTTATGTGTTTATTATTGCAAGAATTTGGTGATTAAGTAAAAAAAAAATGTGTGGGTGAGATCATAGCTAGCACATCTCGATTAGATATTTTAATAGAAGTGGCTATAATTTGAAATTTATATGTTAAAATTTGAGGATCTCTTGGAGGAAAGAAATCAAAGGAAATTTATGGTATTAAAGAAAATCCTAAGCATGTATTAGGAAAATATTAAGGAAAGATTGACAACAAATATCATGGATACATTAAGTTGTGTCTCTTTTATTTTTTATTTGAATATTTTTGAAAAAACTATACAATTAATTTGTAGAAAAGAATAGGTGAAGTCTATCAAAACAAACTTTTATTTTAAAATTTGTATTTGGAAAGAAAAAAATATTCATTAAAAAAGGAGGAAAATTGATTTCTAGATATTTGAATGCTTTTGATTTGATTTTGAGTTCTATTGCTGTTCTAGGTTGGATGAAGAATATGAATCCATTATTTTAGTTTATACTTTGCCTAAATCATGAGAAAATATATTTATGGTGGTGGGGTTATATAGCCTTATTTGGATATTCTTTTCATCCCTTTATTAAGAAAATAAGTTACAAGTAAATCCGTGGATGAAGGTTCCAAGGATGTATGACATGTTTAGGGTACACATAAGAATACATATGGTAGGAAAAAGGTCATGTAAAGTTCTCCATCAAAGTTTTTCATATATCTTGAGCCTCTTCATCTTCTCTCCTCTTTTTAAAAATATATCTTTTATATATAGTTTTTGTTCTCCTTGGTTTATCTCTAGGCTCAAAGCTCTCTTAAGATCTATAGCTTTCTATTATTCTCTTAATACATTATTTTATCTCTCGTTCTAATTTTCACTTCTTTAATCCTTTACAAGTAAAATAGTTCTGATGAACGGTGCTCTCCTTATTAACATAAACATACAACAAAATTGAGAATAGAAAGATTTGCAAAGACAAGAAATGGGCTTTCTATTATCCACCATGAAATGAAATTACCATATTCTAAAATATAACATGCACCTTTAGAAATGCAACATGCACAACCATATATGTTCCTACTGTAAACCTCTCCTTTTTAAAATGAACCATGACTTCATCTCCCACCTGGAATTCCTGATGCCTCATTTTCTTATCTGTCTTAGCCTTGTACTCTCTATTCATTTTAATAATATGATGCCTCACCTCCTCATGCAAATTCTTGAAGTATTATACAAAGTCTTCAGCTTCAACACTACTCGTCTCTCCTTTTTCCAAATTTCTTAATTCTGATGCATTTGTGGGACTACTTATATATACTATTTGGAATGGTGATTTACAAGTGCTCCTATTGACAAAATTATTATATGAAAATTTTTCATGTGGTAAAACCAAATCCTATCCCATTTGTTTATCTCCAACCAAGCATCTCAACAAGTTTCCCAAACTCCTATTCACAACTTATGTCTATCCAACAGTTTGTAGATGGTGTGCTAAGCTGAACTTCAAATATGTCTTTATCTTTTTCCACAAGGTTCTCCAAAACTACCCAAAAAACTTGGTGCCCCAATCTGAAACTATGCTCTTTGGTAATCCATGTAGTCTTACCACCTCCCTGAAAAATAATTCTTCTACGTGAACAACATCATTAGTCTTCTTGCAGGGAATGAAATGTGCCATTTTTGAAAACCTATCCACCACTAAAAAGATATAATCATGCCCTCTTTGATTTCTCGATAGGCCAAGAACAATTTACATACTAATATCCTCCCATGGCTTCTCTGGTATAGGTAATGAGTGATACAACCCTGTATTATGCTTCACTCCTTTTTCCATTTGACATACCATGCAGCCTTGTACAAACTTCTTAACGTCTTTCTACAACTGTGGCCAATAATAGTTCTCATTAACCAGAGAAATGATTTTATCTCACCCAAAATGTCTAGCTAGTCCTCCACTATTCATTTCTTTGATTAGATTCTCCCTCATAAAACTCTTTGGACTAAACAATTGACTACCTCTAAACAACATATCATCCTGGATTATGAAATCCAACCATTTGGTTCTATCCAGAGTAAAAGGTTCTCTACAAGCTTTCCAAGCTTTACCAAAATCTAGATCTTCAAGATACAAAATCTTGAGTTCCTTGAACCCAACAACCTCAATTTGCATCTCTGACAGCAAAATCAGTCTTCTTCTATGGGCATCTGCAACCGTATTAGACTTCTCACTCTTTTTTTTCAAAACAAAAGTGTAACTCTGCAAAAGCTCAACCCATTTCAAATACCTCTGAATCAACTTTCCTTGACTATTCAAATATTGCAAAGCTCGATGATCAGTAAATAAAATAAAATCATTTGGAAAAAGATAACATCTCCACTTCCTCAATGCCTGAACTATATAGCATAGAACTCCTGATCATAAATAAAATATTTTCTCTTGGCATCAATCAACTTCTCACTAAAATAGGCAATGGGTTTACCTTCCTGACTCAAAACTCCTCCAATAGCATTACAACTAGAATCACAATCTACTTGAAACACCTTTTTAAAACCTGGAAGTGCTAAAATAGGCTATTCTTTAACTTTTATTTTCAACAATTCAAAACTAGAATAATGGTGGAATGAGGATCAATTCAAAGGATCCAAATTTTTTTTCTTTATGGCCAAAATTAAATCTTTAGAAAGGAAAATACTAAAGTGGTATAGGAAAGACTTTAAGAACATTTTTGAAGAAAAACATGCAATTGAGGCATAAATAAACAAAATAAATGAGGAAGTCATAAATTTTGGAATGAATGAAGAGAGATATCTAAAAGAAAAGGAATTACTTTTCAATCAAGCAAAAGTCCCAAGTAAAGAGGAAATCTATTGGAGGCAAAAATATAGGGAGATCTAGCTTTTGAAAGGAGACGAAAATACCAAAAAATTTCATAATAGTACTAGGCTTAGAAGAAGTATTAATAGGATGCTCAAAGATGCTCTTTTTTAAATGAAACTAGATAGGATTAATAGTACTAGGCTTAGAAGAAGTATTAATAGGATGCTCAAAGATGATCTTTTTCAAATTCTTCTTGGAAGAAATCAAAGATGCTCGTTTTCAAATGAAACCAGATAAGGCCCTCAGCCTGACAGATTTCATGCCCTCTTCTTCCAAAAATATTGGGGCTTTCTATGAAATGAAATATGGGAAACCATAGAGGCCACAAAAAAATCTGGTTCAATCCTAAACGAAATAAATAACACCTTCCTAAAGCTTATTCTAAAGAAAAATAATATAGAAGATAGAGGAGATTACAGACCAATTACACTTTGTAACACCATCTATAAGATATACTCTAAAGCTTAGGAAAATAGACTGAAATTATTATTTCCCAAAATCATAACCGAGGAGCAAACAAGGTTTGTTCCCAATATATCTATTTACAAGGGAATAATCATTGCACAAGAGATCATTCACACAGCTCAAGTAAACAAAAACAAAGTATGCTTGTAAAACTAGATACCCAAAAATCTTACGATAAGGTGCATTTGAGATCCCTATCTAAATTCCTAGAAGCATTCAGATTCTCCAAAGGCTGGATCACAACAATCTTTAATTGTATCTCCACGCCTACAATATCTATCCTCATCACTAGTTCCCCAACTAGTTTTATAAATATTTCTAGAGGTATTTTTCAAGGAGACCCCATATCCCCCTTCCTCTTTGTCATTATGGCTGATGCTCTTGGAAGGAGAATTAAAGATCTAACTTAGAAGGAGAAATTGCTGGTGTGAAATTAATAGACTTCATCCCTAACATTACTCTTCCAAAGTTTGCAAATGACACTATTCTACTTGGAATGACTACCATAAAAGAAGAAAAGGAATTTAAAGTAATTCTTATGAAATATATGAAGGCATCAAGTCAAATGACCAATCCAGATAAATCAAAAATATACTTTCTAAATACTTTCCCAAACCTCCAAACCAAGATCTGCAGGACCTTGGGTATCAAAATAGGTAACTTCCCATGTAAATATTTAGGCCTCCTTTTAGATAAAGGTATACGAAATACTAACCTATGGGATCCCATATACTCCAAATTACACAAAAAATAGATACTTGGAAAGGTATATGGCTCTCCAATGCTGGTAGGTTAACAATGATTAGATCTATCCTCTCTACTATTCCAAATTATTAGATGTATATCCTCCCAGTCATGAATAGGATTAAAAATAAGATAGACTCAAAATTATGAAGCTGCTTTTGGCAAGGTACATTTGAAAACAAAAAAATGGCTTTAATAAAATGGGATAATATATGTAAACCTAAAGATAATGGAGGAATAGGGATAAAAATATCCAATGGAAAAATCCTGATATGAAATGGGCCCAAACTCTTCTCAAGAAATACATCAAAGATGTAGAACCAATTAACATTTTCTAAATTAAAAATCATGTTAAAGGATCTCAAATATGGAATTTTATGATAGAATACAAACCATTAATAGATAATAAGTTGACGTGGGATATTGGAAATGGTGATAATATCCTATTCTGGGAAGACTCATGGGAGGCTACGAGGCTCTTTAAAAAATCTACCTTGACCCCAATATCAAAAGAACCCTAAACCAAGAATGGGGTTAAAACTCTCTTAGTACATTAGTAAAGATCACCATAATACTACTTCAGAATGGACTTGGAATTCATTTGAACAAACATCTCTAAATGAGGATCAAAAGAAGAAACTCATGGACATCCTTAATAGCAGACGATTTATCCTTAAAAATAAACGAAAAAAATTAATATGGGCTAGTTCTAATAATGGTAACTACAGTGTCAAGGATGGTTACAACCTCATATTGAATAACCCACATTTGCAAAAAACTTACCTACCTTTAGAACTCTATTGAAATAACGTTTTTTCACCAAAATCAGGTATGTTTTCATGGGTAGCCTTCCAAGAACATATTCTTACAGTGGAATGGTTAAAAAAACTTGGTTTTGAGGGCCCCTCAAGATGTCCACTATGCCAACATGCAAAAGAAACTATTGACCACATCCTATTTAACTATCCTTATTCCAAAACATGCTGGAGTAACATATAATTAAAGCTAAATAGGCCTTCAGCCCATAATGAAAATTTCATAGACTTTATTAAAAGTTGTCCCACACAACTCAAATCTTGCATGTATAAGGACATCTTGAAAATAGCACCATCCATAGTAGATTGGGAACTCTGGAAGGAAAGAAATTGAAGAATTTTCAAAAATATTGAGATGTCCTCTAATGTCCTTCTTGACAAAATTGAGATTTGTATTGTAGAAAAACTTAATAATAGACCTAGAAATACACATCACACAGAAGGAATCTTCTCCTCATGGGATAACTCCATGCAGAAAAAATGCAATGACCTAATTGTATGACCCCAATTTGACCCTGGGGGTGCAAAGAGTAACGTAGCCAAAGCTCAATGCTAGTCATCTCAACCAAAACCAGGGTGGTATAAGCTAAAATTTGATGGAGCAGCAACACGTAATCCCAAGGTTGCTGGCATTGGATGTGTCATCCATTCAAGCAAAAGAAAAAATATTGTTGAACTATATAAACCCCTTGGGTCTTCAAAAAATAATATGGTGGAAATGATAGCTATCATGGAAGGCTTAAACCTTTGCAAAGAATTAGGTATCCTAGTTATAGGTTAACATGTCCTAGTAGACAAACATTTCCTATATGGTGCTCATAAACTACCCCATATCCAATCCATATAAAAATAGTAATCTCAAGCTAAATAATAGCAATACTATATCCTAAAACCCACTGACTTAACCTCAAACCATATAGGAAGATAATGTTAATTACCGCATATATAAATAAAAATTTAAAAAATATCAATAGACAAAAATACTCATGCATTATCTAATTACCTCTTTATCTCATAGGATTAGCTAAATTGATACATCATTATCTGGCAAGTTAGCATCAAATCACATAATGATTATACAAAACTCAGAATACCACATAATTAATAAAAATCTTTGTGCCAAAGATCATATGAGCTGGCATATTAAAGCTAAGAAGAACACGTATCAAAGAACTAATTTTCACATTATTAACACCACAACCACGATCATAATGAAATGTGGTGAGCTTTTGTAACGACAAGAAAGCCGAATAAAACTCTAATACACATAATTTAATATGGAACCTTTGTGGATATAAGGTAAACTTAAATAGACTAGGCATGCATTCTGATTTGGGAGTGAAAACCAGTGGAAGCTATTGAGAATTATTCTGATGGATACGAAGATCCTTACTTTTCCCGAAATTGGGAAGAGACAAATGGCATTTTAGGGCCCCATCTTACGAGAGCGGTGGAATAATATACTACTGAAGATTCCAGATGTGAGCAGAACGGTGCTCGAGAAGAGCCTATGGAAATTTTATTTCGATAATGAATTCACGGTGAGAGTGAATGGTCATATCATCAATATCTTCATCTCTCTGGCAATGAAAGTGGACTACCCAAAGGACAAAATCATCAATGGAGCAAGGAAAATTTTCAAAGATGATATCCTTGTAGGTTTAAATAAAGTTGTTCACCACATTGATAGATGAATCCCATACCTAGAAATATATGTGAGGATGAATGTGGAAAAAATACCCAGCATTCTAGTTTCTTAGAAACGCCCTATACTCATCCACAAAGAAGGACAACTCTTTGAAACTTTTTGGCCAATCATGAAAAGGAACAAGGATTTCCTAATGAAGTCTCTGCAAGATAACCAACTAGCTACAACCTAGGTTATGGATTACTAGAAAGAAGAAGGCTATAACATCCCTAATGAATACTACAAAGAAAATTCATAGAATGTAAGGTTCATATCGCCAAGTTTCATATGCACCACTTGTAGTTTAAAGGGAAGCTACTCGGATGACGAAGCGCTAATAGTGTTCAAGTAGATGAAGGAAAAAACCAGTGGTAACTAAGCTTATATAGTAGAATAAGAAGATAATATAGTTAATAAGAAACCTATATAGAAACTTCCATATTTTATGAATCAGGGCTAGTCTCTAAAAATTTTGTGTAAGTAAATCCCTGCTACATTACCTTACAATTTTAAACTATGCTTCTAGGATTTAGCATGTTCTGGAACTTTAAAAATATATATGGTTAACGAATATGAATCAATGTTTAATAGGGTATGCAATAGTTAGGTAGATTAATAATTAAAATTTTCATTCTTCAAATTATGGTTACAAATGGGTAGCATAGTAGTTTATTTTTTCATATTCAGAATTGCCAACCCTAAAGACGTAAAGTTAATAGTGTAATCTTATAGACTACTTTCCAAAAAAATTATTGAAACAAATATAGTGGTATATATATATATATATA
>MU226271.1:106257-125593 GCA_018584345.1 Thuja plicata | reverse complement strand
AAACCTTAATTGGTGAGACTATTGTTGTATGTTTGAGTATCATATCTATTGATTGATGAAGATTTGAAGAATATGATAACAAGAAGACCAAGGAAATAGTTGAGTTATGAGTATACACCAGGGTACTTGATCATTTGGAACTTTGGCAAAGTGAGATATTGTTTATCTTTTACTGACAGTTCACTGGAGGGTCGATGCCGAGCAAAGAAAAGTCAATGCCGAGAAAAGCGGAAGGTGATGCTGAGCAAAACAAAGATGATGTTGAGTGCCAATGAAATGCCAAGGGAGACAGAGGAATCCGAGCAATAGTATTTTGTTAATTGATGAGATTTGAGATCTATGGCAGGTATAGTTGATTTTATTGGGATATGAATTGTTAATTAATATTGGTCCACACTCATTTAATGCACAGGAAAATGTTATTAGCACATGGATTCAATGTTTAATTAATGAACCTATTAGAGAAGTAAATTAAATGTAATGATGGAAAGATCCGTTGGATCTGACCTAACCTAAGATCTACAATCTTGATTAAGGGGCAAAATATTTATTTAACCTAGATGAAGAGGTATAATATAACCTACTATGGTTATTATTATGGCGTCCAAGTGTAAGGAGAAGTTGAGTGAAAAAGTATTGCATGGTTAATTTACTGATTCACAAAACCTAGTAGAGAAGGCTGAGCAGAGAAGCGGAGAGATTTCTTGATGGATTTCCAAGAAGATCTAAAGTTTGAGATGAAAATGGAGGCCACTTAGTGAATTAGCATTAGAGCTTAAATTGGATCTGGATTTGCAAAGTAAGTTGTATGTATCAGATCACACCTGCTGATTACTTTCTAACCATTGTATCAGTTCAAATCCTTTAACCAGGTTCACCTAACAGTCATTGTATAAATCCTTTGAACAAGGTGACATTCAAATTGGAATGTTCTAAGTCCTCTAAAAAGGCCACTCCTGACAGGGTGATTAAATCCTTTAACTAGGTAACATTTGACAGTGTGTTTTGTAACCTTTAACAGGCTTGGCTCCTAACAAGGCATCACTTCAAAAGAGTGAAATTTTGGTAGCATGTTACTGGTGGTTTTTCCCATATTGGGTTTCCACGTTAAATCATGGTGTCAAAATATGTGAATTTTTATGTTGTGTTTTACTGTTAAGTTCTGTAAGCTTATTTCATTAGTACAGTAAGTTGCACACTTTTGTTGTTTATTGCTACCGAGCAGATCTAAGTTGTTGAAGTGGTATAAAGTTTTATGGGCACATCTGGACCTAAGGATAACTGATTCACCCCCCTCTCAGTTATTTTGAATTCATTCTAACAATTGGTATCAGAGCACTTGTTCTCTTGAAAATTTTTGAAGGTACTACGAGATAAGGATCAAGATGTATAAAAGGAGCGGACTAAAGATTAACAAAGAAAACTTTCCTACATGGTAAAGTTTGATGAAACTTCACTTGGTTGGTATTGGTGATTCTGCTAAATGACATATTGAAATAGAATATGTATCCCCTACTGGAGTTCTAAATGGTGCACAATTAAGAGAAAAGCATGAACATAATCAAGAAATGTTGGAACTTGCATCATCTCTGAACTGTCATGAATTTGAGGACATCAAGGATTGTACAAGCATAAAGAAGATGTGGGATGCTCTTCAAACCATCTATGGAGGTGATACAAATGTACTAAGAGCCAAATCTGAAAGCTTGAGAGGTAAGTTTGATGATTTAAAAATGCAAGAAGGAGAAAATATAGTGCAATATCATGATAGGATAAAGGAAGTTGTAAATGCTATTAGAGGAGCTAAGGGAACCATTAATGATGACACTATCATGAGAAAGGTACTGAGAACACTTCTTCCTATTTATGTTGTTAGAGTATCTACAATTTAAGAACTGAGATGTACTCCTAACAACAATTTGACTCTGGAAAGTTTGGTAGGTAGACTTACAGCATTTGAGATGTCAAATTTTGATAACTATACTCCACAAGCTGTTGAATCTACATTCAAGTCCCAGATGGTCATCAACAAATCAAGGAAAGGAAAGAAATGTATTAGTAGTGACAGTGACACTTTAGAAAATGATCTAGAAGATCTTGAGGCACTTATGGAAAGGAGACTAGCTAGAGGAAAAGGAAAATTCAGTGGTAAACTTCCTATTATTTGTTTTTCTTATAACAAAGTTGGTCATATTGCTGCTAGATGTCCTGACAAGAATGAGAAAGATGAAAGAAGAGACAACAAGTACAAAGACAAAAAGGATGACCGAGACTACAGAAAGTACAAGGATTACAAAGACAAAGGTAAGAAAGCTTGTTATATAGCTGAAGAAGATTTTGACAGTGAATCTGATAAATCTAATGAAAATGATGTAGAAGTTGTGTATGTTAAAATGAAAGATGATTTTGATGATGATGAGAAAACTGCACTAATTTCTTATATGAGTAAAGGGTATTGTTGGATTATTGACAGTGGTTTTTCACATTACATGACTAGTGATAAGGACAAATTTAAAACCTTAGATCAATGCAAGGGTGGATATGTTAAGTTTGGTAATGATACACCTTGTAGAGATAAAGGGAAAGGATCAATTCAATTGACTAACAGGATTAGATGTGATGATGTGTATTGGTTTGATGATCTTAAGTATAACTTGTTGAATGTTTCACAGCTGAAAACTTCTGGTTACAGAGTTTAATTCCATCACAAGAAAGCAAAGATCTATGATGCCAATGGAGAATTAGTTGGAGGTGGTGAGAAAACAAAAGGTAACTTGTTCTATCTAGATTTATCTGAAACGAAATGCTTGTTTGCACAATATAATGATGTTTGGTTATGGCATAAGAGGCTATGTCATGTTAAGTTTGATATCTTGGTAAGCATAAGTAAATTGAAAAAGGTTAGAGGGATGCCTAAGTTAAAGAAACCTGAGAATGCAATGTGTAAGAAATATCAATTGGACAAAATGACTAAATCTAGCTTTAAGAGAAAAACTCATACTTCTGAGAATATTTTGGAATTGGTTCATACTAACCTTTGTGGACCTATTGGTGAGAAAAGTTACTGTGGAGACAAATATTTTATTTTATTTGTAGATGACTACTCTAGGATGATGACTGTTATGTTTCTTAAAGAAAAATCTGATGCATTCTAGTTATTTAAATGGTACTTGGAAAAATTTGAAAATGAAACAGGTGAGAGTCTGAAATGTCTGAGATCTAACAGAGGATGTGAGTTCATTTCTAATGAGTTTAATAGGTTATACAATGACCGAGTGATAAAAAAATAGATGTTCGCACCTAGGACACCACCACAGAATGGTATAGCTAAAAGAAGAAAATGATCTATCATGGATTGTGCCAGAACATTAATGATGGAGAAAAATGTTGCACATAAATATTGGAGAGAAGCTGTAAGTACAGTTGTTTATACCTTGAACCGAGTACAAGTCAAGAAAGGTACAAATACTACACCTTATGAGCTATGGTATGGATATGCACCTACTGTAAGTTATTTTAAATTCTTTGGGAGTAGATGTTTTATAATGAAGGATAACAGAAATGGTAAACTTGATGCTAAAGGTGAAGAAGGCATATTTCTTTGATATTCTACTAAGAGTAAGGCATACAAATGTTTGAATTCTAACACTAACAAAATTGTGGAAAGTGCAAATGTTAGAATTGATGAATAGGCAGAGAGAAATGAAGATAAAAGCATGATTGAGCCTTAAAGTTACAGATCATTCACTTATCCTGAAGAGGAGGATTCTAAAAAAACTAAAAATGAAATTGCCGAGCAACAGTCTGCACCTGCCGAGACACAGAATGAAATCACCGAGCAACAGGAGGTGACTGTCGAGCTATCTGATGGAGATGCAGAGTCACAGTTTCACCCTGAACTGAACATGAATGATCAAACTAAAGCTGAGAAAGAGCCTACTTTGGCAAAATATGTAAGAAGGCACCATAAACCTGATCAAATCATAGGAGCAAAGGATTCTACAGTTATGACAATAGGCAAATTAAGAGAAGACACATGTTTGCTATCTAAATTTGAGCCTAAGATAGTAAAAGATGCTTTAGACAATGAAGACTAGATTCAAGCCATGAATGAAGAGATAGACCAGATTAAAAAGAACAAGATATGGACACTAGTACTGAGACCTGACAACAAAAATGTAATTGGTACAAAGTGGGTATTCAGAAACAAGATAAATGAACATGGAGAGGTAACAAGGAATAAAGCAAGACTGGTATGCAAAGGTTATGCACAAGAGGAAGGAATTGACTATGGAGAGACATTCAACCCAGTTGCAAGATTGGAGGGTGTAAGAACTCTACTTGCATATGTAGCCTACAAAGGATTTAAAGTCTATCAAATGGATGTGAAGTCAACATTTCTAAATGGGATATTAGTAGAGGAAGTATATATTGAACAAGCTGATGGATTTGTTGACCCAAGAAAGAGGAACATGGTTTTCAGATTGGACAAGGCATTATATGGACCGAAAAAAGCACCTAGAGCATGGTATGAAAGATTGCACAATTATCTAATGAAGATTGGATTTGCAAGAACAAATGACAACAATCTGTATTTGAAAATAGAGCAAGATAAAGAAATTTTATTTGCTGAAATTTTTGTTGATGACATCATATTCAGTGGACAAGATATGATATGTAAAGCATTTTCAAAAGAGATAAAAACTAAATTTGAAATGTCTATGTTTGGTGAGATAAAATTCTTTGTTGGTTTAAAAATACATCAATTGAAGAATGGTATCTATATTAATCAATCAAAATATGTTAAGGAGATATTGAAAACTTTTAGTATGGAAGATTCAAAAACCAATGAGTACACCCATGGCTACTGGATAGAATTTGACAAAGAATGATGATACAAAAGAGGTAAATCAAACACTCTACAGATCAATGATTTGTAAGCTGCAATACATTGTACACGGTAGACTTGATATTGCATTAGCAATTGGAATTGTTGCTATATTTTATGCTAATCCAAAAGAGACACATATAATGGTAATGAAAAGAATTATGAGATATTTGAAAGGTATATAAGATTATGGCCTATATTACAAAAGGAATCACAAGTTTGAACTCAGAGTCTATACTAATGATGACTGTGTTGGAAATGTGGATGATAGAAAAAGCACCATTGGAGGAACATTTTTATTGGGGAAAATATTAATTTCCTAGAAAAGTAAGAAATAGAATTGCATGTCACAATCCATAGCTGAAGTCGAGTATGTGGTAGCAGAAGTTAATTGTTCAAACATTGTGTGGTTGAAGATACTACTAAAAGGTATGAATGAGGAGATAACAGAACCAGTTGTCATTTATTGTGATAAAATGAGTGCCATTAATATTTATAAAAATCATGTAATGCACTCTAAGACAAAACATATAGCTATCAAGTATCATTACTTGAGGGAGCTAGTTCAGAAGAAGGAAGTGAGACTGGAATATGTGAACACTATGGAATAGTTGGAAAACATATTTACAAAAGCATTGCCCAAGGATGCTTGTGAGTATTTAAGAGGTAAATTGGGGGTGATTCCCCTAGCAAGGGCTAACTAGTTCTGAATGACAATGTTGCATGGAATGTTTTAATTAGAACACTTGACACATTGATGCACAGTGAATCACATTTTTAGGATGTTTCCTAAAAACTATGAAGTAGAAGACAAGAACATAAAAGAAGATCATTCATAAACAAAGATGATAGGAACAACATGATACAAAGATTAGAACATGATGAATCTGCATAATGAAGATGTCAACATCTTTTCCATTATTGTCAAAGAGGGAGAAGATTGCTAAAACAAATGATTGATAAAAACAACAAATATGAGGGAGATATTACTAAAAGAGAGAGTTGAACAGACACAGAGGGAGTAATATTGTAAAAATGAGAAACAAAATGAAGCTAAAGACATTAATGAAGATTTGTTCATATCAGGAACACACACACTTTTTTGCATTATTTTGTAACTTTGGTTGGAAATTATTGTTTTACAGTTTTGTGTTTCCATCAATGCCAAAAAGGGAGATTGTTGGAAAGATTGCTACAACGTAGACAATTGTTATTTTGTCATTGATGCCAAACCTTAACTAGTGAGACTATTGTTGTATGTTTCAGTACCATATCTATTGATTGATGAATATTTGAAGAATAGGATAACAAGAAGACCAAGGAAATGGTTGAGTTATGAGTATACACCAGGGTACTTGATCATTTGGCACTTTGGCAAAGTGATATGTTGTTTATTTTTTAGTGACAGTTCACTCGAAGGTCGATGCCAAGAAAACCAAAGTCATTGTCGAGAAAAGTGGAAGGTGATGCCAAGAAAAGAAAAGATGATTCCGAGTGCCAGTGAAATATTGAGGGAGACAAAGGAAGCCGAGAAACAATATTTTATTAATTGATGAGATTTGAGATCTATGGCCAATAGAGTTGATTTTATTGGGATATACATTGTTAATTAAGATTGGTCCACACTCATTTAATCCACAGGAAACCATTATTAGTGCATGGATTCAATGTTTAATTAATGAATGTATTGGAGAAGTAAATTAAATGTAATGATGGACAGATCTATTGGATCCAACCTAACCTAAGATCTGCAATCTTCATTAAGCGGAAAAAGATTTATCTGACCTAGATTTATGAGTAGAGAAGTGGAGAGATTTCTTGATGGATTTCCAAGAAGATATGAAGTTTGAGATGAAAATGGAGGTCACTCAGTGAATTAGCATTAGAGATGAAATTGGATCTGGATTTGAAAAGTAAGTTGTATGTATCACATCACACCTACTGATTACTTTCTAACCATTGTATTAGTTCAAATCCTTTAACCAGGTTGACCTAATATTCATTTTATAAATCCTTTGAACAAGGTGACATTCAGATTGGAATGTTCTAAGTCCTCTAACAAGGCCACTCCTAATAGGGTGATTAAATCCTTTAAACAGGTCACATTTGATAGTGTGTTTTGTAACATTTAAAAGGTTTGGCTCCTAACAGGGCATCACTTCAGAAGAGTGAAATTCTGGTAGCATGTTACTGGTGGTTTTTCCCATATTGAGTTTCCACGTTAAATAATGGTGTCAAAATGCATGAATGTTTATGTTGTGTTATACTATTAAGTTTCTATAAGCTTATTTCATTAGTACAGTAAACTGCACACTTTTGTTGTTTATTGCTGCCAAGCAGATCTGAGTTGTTGAAGTGGTATAAAGTTTTATGGGCACATCTGGACCTCGGGATAACTGATTCACCCCCCTCTCAGTTATTCTGAATTCATTCTAACAAAAATGACCCAGTATATAACCCATTGAGGCTACAAACCTTCTCAATAATGGGCCCTCCATTATAGCTCTAATCTTAGTTTTGAAAATTTTGTATATAACTGTAAAAGAGATTAAGAGAAACATTATTAATTAAGTGGGAATAAGAATATTTACTTAATTATTAGGTAAATGTTTAATAATTTACAGTATAGAATATGTATTCATTATATTCAAATAACAAATTGAAAATTTGTGCATGCATACTGGTTGGATTATGTTCTAATATAAAAAGTGGACATCAAATCTTAAATTTAAATTTTGACCCTCCAAATTTTAAGTATCTGCTATAGTAGGAGAAGAAATGATAGTTATTTGGTTCACATAAATAAGCATAGTTGATGTAAACTGATCTCTCTCGAATCATAGTAGTTGAGCAGATCGGCCTCTTTGTAGGCGATATGGTTAATCAAACTATCAATAATTTTTTTACTATAGAAGTTGACTCTTAATTGAATTAAGATGTAATTTAGAATGATGTGACAATACTTGACAATCGTAACAACAGTAGCAAAAATTTCAATAGTATTATATACATTCAAACATTTAACTTTTAAAGTTTAACAAATTTAATAACATACTCTATTTACTTTCAAAATGGTTAGACCAAGTGCATTTCTACATAATCAAGGAAGAACTCAATTTGCATAAAATATCCATTTTTAAGATTGCTCCCTAAGCGGTTTTTATCAGATCTCTTATCCTGCCTAGATCTCATATGTGAATGGATTTAAATATACCCAACAATTAAGGAGTCATCTACTGATATATATATATATATATATGAACATATATTTATATATAAATATAAATGAGTTGAGTATTATATATTAGTTTGGTTTGGGAATTACCATATGCCCATTCTGCTTGAATATTAAATAAGTAATAAATAGCCTGCTTCTATATATCCTTAACAACCTAGAAATATTACCCTGTATCTGTCTAATTATAGCTCCCCTAATATAAGTATCTTGATAAGCTTGTAAGGGATTAATATAATAATAAGCCTAACTCCTCTTAAGAAGGTCTCCTTAAGAACTAATATTGAAATGACTAAGTATACCAAATGATTGTTACTAAAAAAGTAGGATAAAGAAATCTACTCAAATCGATATTTAAGAGGATAATCCCTCCTCTCCATAATATGTTCTCTCTGTTTGAAGAGTCTTCCTCCTTATGTAATAATTTCAACCCTCATCAAAGTGAGAGGATCTAAGCCACAATTTGCATTTGAGGGATGTATCACCATCAACAGACTTAAGTATGTAATGTTAAGTACTCATGCTCTAACCCTCAGGGTAGTCTTCAGGATTTTGGGGCAGGAATTCCTTACTAATGATGATCACTACCGAGTTAGCTACAATATACCTTCTATGTTTATAGCCTCTGCCATCCAAGTTGATCTAGTAAAATTAGATATAGGGAGGATACATACTCGCATATTCAAACGTAAATTTTTAGGAGGCTTCGATGTAGTAATTAACAATATTCGGGGACATATGACCATCACAAAACCTAGATTCTACAATACACCTATGATTAATGGAAAACCAGTCCCCTCATTCCCCATATTGGATACCGATGACCTAGCAACTCGGATATCAAGAACCCCCATTATAAGAAGGAACCTAGAATTCCTTTATTATTATTTCCACATTAGGGCGTCTGAGAGAGAAGATTGGTTCTACACCTATTGGCACGCAGATGATGTGGGTAACACAAACAAAGATGACTACAACGAGTCAGAAGATGAAGAAACAATAATAGTAAAGGCAGTTTATGTCGGCTCAAGCAAAAAAAGAAAGAAGAATGAAGAATCCCCCAACACTCCTAAAGACATGGATGAACCACCTTAATACGCACTATGGGGCTACTAGTCAATAATATGGGGTTTTAAAGAATGATAACCCATGAATTTCTCTCTTTCTCTAAACCTAGTTTTTAAAGTTGTTCCTATCAAATACAGTAGCATGATTATATTCTCTGTAATTAGGTATATGATAATGATTTTTCTACAGTAATTATTCTTGATTCTTAGTATGATTATAACTTTGACAAACGGAATGTTATTGACAAATATTTTCTATTTAACGTCTGTATGCATCTACGGTTTGTTAGGGAATACTATCTTTGAAGATCTCTTAGCTTGAATTCAGCACAGATAATTTTTGTCTTGGCTTCAAGAAAGGAATCCACAAAAATGTATTATACTATCTGTGTTTTTTGAAGATCTCTGAGGTAGTTTGTTTTTTGTACTTTCTTTATGGTTATCTCACTCTTATTGTCTCATTTACTTAAAAATATAGGAAGAAATAATAAATCTTCTAGAGTATACAATTCTGAGTAGAAAAAGCAATCAAAGAAGGAAAGAGAAGTATTAAAAAGAGATGAAAAGGTATATAGAGTAATATATAAATGTATATTTTATTCTTTAATATTCATACACAGATTTAAAATCATAGTTGTAACACAAGATACAAATGAATCTTAACTTACAGTACTTAATAAATATAAATAAACACACAAATGTTACATATAAACAACAATAATGGATCTACTAAGTAAAGGATAGGACAATCCAAATATATTATGCAAAATACATAAATTAGTCTGCTATCCAATTACACCTCAATGGTAATGATAATAAGTGTTATGATTTGTAGTCTCTAACTATAAAGAGTAGGAAAGATGCAATCTTTGTGTTTGGGAAGATACAGGTACATAGAATAATTGAAGACACATAAAATTATATCAGATCAAGCCATAATTAGCAAAAATTCAAGCTGCCACCATTTTGCAATGTATGGATGTAAAAAAGGAATAATAGAATTAGAAGAAGGAAGGACAAATATAAACATAGATCACTAAGAAAATGAATAGTCTTTTATTATCTATTTACATAGGAGTATGCCCCTATAAAATCTTATGTACATGTTTAGTGGATCTTTGATCCTGGGGCAAGACTGGAGGTTTTCTTGACTCCATTCTATCCTACCAGTGCCCATTTGAATGGAGTATTTTGTAATATTTTATAATTTCACTATAATTATCAGGGCCTTGACCTTTTATTGATGAAAACAAGAATGCATTGATTATAAGTGCTATATGAAATTCAAAGTGCAATAATTTATAACACAATAGTAATATCTCAATTAATACTCACAACCAAATCATAATGGGACATAACTCACTTTATTCAAAGTGTTTTTAAGTAGCATTTTTTTTTTAAAATGACACTAGTTATACTTTATCATCTAAATTTAAGTCTACAACATGATAGGCTAAATGAGAGTTTTATTTTTTTGCATCTCACATCTCTTTTTGATCTAAAATTGTAAACCCATCAACATCCTTGTACATGAAAAATATACCTCGCACACAAGCATTGAAATATAGGTTCCTGCAATAATCTGGCATATTTGAAGGCTTAAGAAACTCCTTATTTGACTCTTGTGCACAATTCTCATTAATATTTCTGACATAATTTAAAGCATCTTCCTTTGTAGAACCATGGTTGTCTTTCATGTAACATTCAATGGTTGAAGTTGTCTCGCCATGTGTTTTCTCTTCCTTCAAAATTAAAAAAAAGATATAGTAATGCATAATATCCTTTAATTCATTTTTTCAAATTGTTAGTTTAGTTTTTACACCTAATTATTTAACATTTATATCATTTACCTCACAATCTTGGATATCATCTAGTACTCATGCAATCAATGATGTAAGACGTTGCAACTTTAATGATGGTGTAGTGTTTCACTGACCCTACCAGGGAAAACAAATTGAAGAAGTGAGTGGAATAAAGTAATTCAAGCAATGAGAAGGTAAGTACACTACTTTAATGCTTCAAAGCACCTAGTCAACATACGTTTATTTTCTTCCATGACACTTTTAGTTTCTGTGAAACGTAAATGTTAATTTCATATTTCTTTTGATAATTTTCATAATATAAGTGATAATGAGAAATTTGGATGGAATTAAAGGCTGACAACCATTTTGACGTGACTAGTTTAGAACATTGCACTATGAACTACTTACTTTGATATATGATAATAAATTCAGGCAATCAAGCCTTAAGGTTTTAAAATAAATAGAGTCACTTCCATCTACTTAAAATTTTCTTAAGGATATCCAAACTATTACACATCATTTTACATAAATTAATATGATATCAGTAAGTGTAGAATCCCTCCATATTAGTGCGTTAGTGTTGTGTGATTTTGTCATCTTATCAAGTTTTGATGTTTGTTTGATTAGACCTAGATCAATTATTAGAAACAATGTGCATGAAATTAATTAATACTATTATTGATACTTTAACGCCATAGTCCACATATGAGATATATAGCATGATCAACTATTATTAATTAATAGTGAGGATTCTTGTCAGACTACAAGTTTGAATAAAGGTTTATGATCATTGGATCAATTGTGCATGTTTGTGTTGTAGATAATGATTAATTGATATTACTAATGATTATAACCAATAATTAATTATATCATATTACAACATAAATTTAATTTAAAGTATTTTAGAATATGTTTATAATAATAATTATTATTTTGTTTAGATCATATCACTAGTTTAATATTAATTTAAAATCTTGTTTTGAAACGTATCGTTCTTATTAATTTGTATATGTTAGAAAAGATGTGATATCATTATTACATTACAAATTRTTAATTTAGTATGAATGTGGAMAAGGATCATATTAGAAGGTAAAACTAAGCATTGTTATTTATTTCTTATGTTAGGTATCTTTAGCCATTGGGTTGGAGTGRCTKTCAATTAAACACTTAATGCAATGAAATAAAAGTTAATAAATATAGTATGCAATAATATTCTTGCATCGCCTTCCCTATATTTTAATTATGGAAATGATGGTACAACATTATAATGCTAATTAATCATTCTATTAATTTGTTGATAACTTCGGTCTTGAGAGATGTTTAGTGGCACTTTGCTATTTGTAGAGGAGTGTTGGTGAGAAATAATTACACCACCGACAATGAACATTGTGCCAAGCCAAATGCTAATGCATCTTGGACGTATCCATGAACGTGGGTGTGTTCTATAGGTTTAAGGACCTATAATTCTTGGAAGCTACCGGCTACATTTTAGTGCTAGGCCAACTGCATTGATGAAATCATATACGACAGGGAATTGGATGGTGGAGGCGTGGGCTCTCCCTCATCGACTCTGAATCTCCACTTCAACACTCCATCAAAAAAACAATATACAGTCCCTCTGTAAAAAGGAAAGTGAAAAGATGTGAGTAGAAGGAAAAACATGGAAAAGAGAAATTGGGGAGGGTGACATTAAAGAGCATGGTGTTCATCTTGAACGAAATTGACCATAATAATTGTCAGATAATGACTTCACTTCCATCTCATGAGTTGGCAATTACTTTCCAACTACTCTGACCCTTGGAAGGCATGCAATAAATCTCTAATAGAGGTGCGACAAAGGGGAGGAGGGGAAGGTACTGCTGGAGAAAAAATGCATGGTGTCCCATCCTTCTCTGCTATTAAATTTAATGCAGATCTAACTCAGCCACTAGTTACTTTTATTTGGACATTATTTTTTTTAGATCTGGGGACACAAAAAAAAAATGAAGAGTTGAATTAAAGGAGGTTGTGAAGTGAATTGAGGGTTATGGATTATACAACAATATTTCAAAGGAGATCTTGTAAATTTTCTTATAATGCAGTCCATGGAAGATGCTTGGAAGAATCTTATGGCTTCCATGGCATAATCTTACAGAAAAGCAGAACTGGACATGGTTGTACATCCCTCCCAATTTAATGGAATTAGTGATACAAGGTACCCTTATGCTCCTATCTAATATAGAAAATATAGTTCTTCCCTACTGTCATTGTCTTCATGTACAACCCTTACTACCAATGGGAAACTTTGACTTTATGTTTTGGAAACATAGATTGTTGTCAATACTCTGTCTTTGAGATTCCAGTCATTAAACCTCCAAGGTTTTGGCCTCTATTCCTTTGTTAATAGCATCTTCTACAGTAATTAACTACACCTGTATCCAGAAAATAGATCTCATATTTGTGATACTTTGGGGCTGCATTTGCGATTGGGGTTTATTCTCTTTTAGGCATTTTTATTTTTATGCTCTGGTTGCACTAAATTGGATCTATGTATGGGAGTGTTTCTTCAGCTTCATTCATTGCACATCTACTTGCTCTCTTTGTTTTCATTATTAATTGTTTCACGGCTAATTTGGTTATTTCTCGCGTACCCCATATTCTCCTTTCCCTATGCATGTCTTTTTTTTTCTTTTAAACTTTGCAACATAAATGTTACTTCTATTCCAAAACATTCAGTTGGTTTATAATTTCATAGTATTATTTTAAGCCTTTAAGAAGAGTATGAAATGAAACCTCACCTTTAATTCACTTTTTTTCTTAGTTTAGAGGAAAAGTACCTTTTTCCTTAGAATATAAAAGAGTAAATAAAGGATAAGTTTTTTTTTGTATTCCTTTGGTTAGAGATAAGCCACTTCTTAGGAATTGAATAGAATAGGTACTTTATTGTAAATTAAATTTTGAATAAAGTAGATTAAAGTCCCCTTCTTGGGAAGTGAATAGATATTGTTTTGTATATTCACTAGACATTAAATTAGATGGGATCTGGTATTATTAAAGGAAATACAATTTAATTTATTAGAAATGGTAATTAGATTTGATTTAATGTTATTCTTTTTGTAATGATGTATGTGAATTAAAGTTAAGTAAATATTGAAAGTAGAGTATAATTGATATTTTTTTTATGTTGTTTTATTTAAGGATGATGGACCTTATTTAGGAGTGATTTGTCATTTGTTTAGATATAGATATTAATGGAATTGTTTTAAGTTATATTTTGATATAAAAATTAAATTGAATGTGAGTACATTATAAATAGGATTTAATAGTCGCTTATGTATGGTTATTGATATAGTTAGGAAGAGAATTTCTAGTGAACTAATTTATACTTGTTTTTATGTTTTCTTTAAATTTTTTTAAAAAGAGTAAAAAAAAAAATAAAGTGAGTTTTTAGATAAATCATGCTATGTGTTATGAAAGTTAATATAGTGTCATTTTATAGAGGTAAAATTATCAATTAGTCATGTTATATGAGACTATTATTAGAAGGAGTTACCATATGCTATCTTGTTAATTTAAAATGATTATTTGGGATCTAAATTGAAATCTTAATATGTTTTTTATTGACATTGTAACATCATAGAGTTATGATAGTGCTTTACTTTTGTGCATTTTATGAGAATTTCATGGCTTGAATAATTTGAAGGTCATTTGGGAGTTATGAGTTATATCTCCTAAAGATGAGTACGAGAGGCATAGGAATTCCCTCTAGTTTCCTTGTGTTTGCCTTTGGTAACCCCCTTGAGTAACCCGAACTACGATGTCTCTGTGAGTTACGTAGGCAAGGCCATCTACGATGAGCCCCCGAGGCATTAGGTCTCACCCTTAGGTCTTGTACCTTGAGTTCTTACTTGATCTTGACACTCCTTACCAATATATTGCATAGTTAGCATCTCTTTAAGAAACTAGTTTGAAATAGTTTATGATGGGTTTCGTTATGATATTGATGTAGCTTATCTTCAACCATGCATGTAATCATCAATGAATTTTCACATCATGAATCTAGTTGTGTATAAATATATATATAGATGCAGGAAATAGCGAGGGAAGGTGAATATGATACTTAAGCAAGGAAGAGAAAACTCAGGTATGCAACATCCCTGCATGATTGTCATTTGAATACTATGAAATTCTATTGTTTAAGTTGGTCCATTGCCTTCTTGTACTATAGATGAATATTATATCTAATAGAATCATGGAATTGCTGATTTAGTAAGATGGTATGTTATTTTATCACTAGAACTGTTAAAATATAGATTTAAACTTTGTTTAAAGGCATTTAACATGAATGTGGTTCATATCTCCAACCCCTTTTTAAATATGCATATAATTCTTCTATGACCACTTTCTTTTTAGCGATAGTTCACTTGTAAAATCATAGATTTCATGTTTTAAAGGATACCTTAGTAGATTGAAATTCAGTTTGTCCCATAATGGTTCACCTCCTTATTCAAGATGATGTTAGGTCAAGAGCCTAACTAGAGTACTTAAAACTTTTGGAGCCCTAGTTATTGAAAGTTAGAGGGTTGAAGGGTATTAACGTGCAGACATGATTTCTCCTCAACCCCAAACCTAGTTCTTGCCTCTAGCATATACTATCACTCCAACATGGTACACTTTAAACCTAGCTTAGGGAACTTGATTTAGGTCTCGACTGCTTCCATCAGAACATTATTGTTCTCTTTCAAAAAAAAAAATTATTGCATTGTTGGATGTAAATTTTGGCCATTACATTTGGTATCAGAGCCATGTTTGCAACACTGGGGTCTCTAGGTAACCTTGTTTCTTATGTTTTTATTGCAGAACGTTAACCAATTTATAGTACTCATTGAATTTACTTTGTGTATACTTCCCTTTTGTGGTTATATGCAATTATCTTGTAATATCATGTTCGAAGATATAACATTGACTATGCTTAAGGGAATTTATATTGTATGTAAATTGGACATATGAAATTAGTATAATTATTTCATGTTCTTGTGACTGAAAAATCTGAATGCTTTTAAGTTGATAGATTTTCTAATGATGTTAGAGGAAATATTAATGATGGGTAATGTTGCCCAACAAGAAAATTTTTATGGATGTTAAGGAGCACTTGTAATTATTATGTGATGCTTATGATGCACAGTTTTGGACAATGATGTAATTTATGCTATAATAATATATTCTTATTTGGAAGGTACTTCCTGTGAATGTGAATATCCAGTACTCGTGCTATGTTGAGTTTTGTGTATAACCAGTACCTGCATTATGTTCCCATGGGGTGGTGAGGATATGTGCCCAACCATGGAGGTTATTTTTTCATTTGGGTATGTGATAACCATACCATCATTTCACTTGCATTTTTACACCCTACTGAGTGCCAACCCATGGGTTACTGATAAGTCAGTATGTGTAGGGGTAGTACAATCACCTTTTCCTTGGGTAGTTGTATGGCATACGTGTAATGGCAGCGTGAAGTGACCTTAGCTTCCACTTCTTGAGGAAAAAGGTAATCAATGCTTTCCCTTAGGATGGAACCAAAATGTGGTTCATAAGTGCGTAGCCCAATCCCCATAGTTCTTCAGTATTATACCGGTACCGGATATGAGAAATTTATGAACATAGATATGAATTGTGGTTATACACTTTCTCCTTATGGTCCAGCATGCGGTGGAAGTGTATCCCATGTTGTGATGGATACCGTACCACATATTCTCTAGCATGATGCAAGGGGTACGATGCCACACCCACTACTATTCTAACAATAGTGTGGATAGTGAAGCTGTGTTGCTGATGGTAGTGAGCCGAGCTTGAGAACATGATGCCATGTACAGAGTTATGTGAAGGTGCAGTATATATATACTTGTATGTATGTTTTGTTGTCCTACCTGATGTAGAGCATTTTGGAGATGCTTGCATGCTTGTAGAGGGTCACCCATGGATGCTCAGTTATTTAGATGTGGTAGGCATATGGGGAGACCCTAGCCATGTATACCTCTTGCTACGGTGATGATTTATGAGAGATATCACTATGCAGAGTGTGACCTACACATGCCTTCTCTACGAGGAACACTGCCATGCGATGTACGACCAATGTGTGTTTTTTTCCGCTTGGTGTATAGTCATGCCAGGTGTGGTAACGTGCTCATTATGTGCCACCTAATGTGGGGTGTTTCCGAGGTGAGCACCCCATGCCATGTGGATAGTGGGCTACTAGGCCACCACATGATGGGCTATTGTGATAGCTAGATGTTGTTCCCTCCTTCCTTGTGAGGTGGCTATATATAGTCACGCAGTGGTGTGTGGTGTAATTCCATGATAAATTATGTTGCTTGTGTGGGTCAGAAACTTGTTTATCTTTGATTGTGATGGTTTAGCCACAACCTTTTTGGAAAACTTGTTTTATATTGGCTTAATGTTTTGGTACCTTGAATTGTGTTATTTATTGTTGGAATTGGTAAATTGTTTCCTTTTATTAATTTTTTAATTTGGTGGCTAAACTAATTTACATTGGTGTAATTTGAATGCTGGCCATGTGTAGTAATGTGATTCTTCACCAAGGATGCAGGAGGTAGACTTGGTGAGTGTATAAGAGGAAGCAGACACTGGGAACCCTTGAGTATGGGGGGTGTGTGAGGCTATTATGTAGCTAGAATCCACTGCCCTCCTTAGAGTGGTGACTACTCCTTGGAGGCTAAACACCTTACATAAAAAAGGGGTAGATCACATGTTCTTGTATGGGGAACTCACCATATGTGTGTGTGAGCCGTATATGAGTACATTCCCAGGACCATCAAGCCACTTGGTGAGGTATGTATCATGGATTTTGGATCATGTATCATGGACTATGGTTATGTGTTCAGATGAGATCAGTATATTGTACTCTGGAGCATTATGGCTTGAGCCACTCCTAAGCCTTGTGTTGTGATGTGTACTCCCTGTGACGTGGACTATTGTGTGATTGTACAATTGGATATCTACTCATGCTTGCTATTGCATCCTAGTGATAGAAAATATTTTTGTATACTTGGCAACATGTATGTTACCATGTTTAATTAGTTTTGATGTCAATTGTGTAGATTAAATAGAAAATTGAAAGTTGTATCATGAAAATTTTCCCTTGGGATGATAAACCCAGTATAAATGGTTATGATTCTAATATAATTTAGGTGATTAAGCTCATTTATCTTTCTTGGGATTGATGAAATGGTGGCGATTTTGAGGAAATTAAATGAACGGTTTTTTATGCTTCTCTACATTATGATAAAGTGTTAGAGTTTCATTGCCATTATAAGAGTTGATGTATTTCTATAAATGGAATAATGAGAGATTAGTTTAATTTTCTATTCATTAGGAACCATGTATATGATATTAAAAATAGAATGAGTAGAAGATTTCTTGTAAAGGTTATGTTTAAGGCTGGAAATAAAGGTTAAAAAGATTAAAAAAAAGGGACACCCTGTGATAAGAAAATTGTGATTTACTGCATTCATAGCTAACGTTTGCATGAGTAATTGGTCTATATTGTTGCTTATGTTGAAATGCATAGTTTGTTTTGGATATTAACCTAAAGAAAAGCTAGCACTCATGAGTTTGGGAGAAAGATGAGAACATAGCAACTAATCCAAGGAGTAAGAATATTAGTGATGCTAATTAAAGAATGTTTTAAGACTGATGTGTATGTGTTCTATTCTTAGCCCTTGCGACTTCTAGGAGTAAGTCATACCATAGGGGGCGAGGATGTAGTGCCTCACTGACCCTACCAGGGAAAATGAATTGAAGAAGTGAGTGGAATAAATTAATTTGAGCAATGAGAAGGTAAGTACACTACTTTAATGCTTCAAAGTACCTAGTCAGCATACGTTTATTTTCTTCCATGACACTTTTAGTTTCTGCGAAACGTAAATGTTAATTTCATATTTCTTTTGATAATTTTCATAGTATAAGTGATAATGAGAAATTTGGATGGAATTAAAGGTTGACAACCATTTTGATGTGACTAGTCTAGAACATTGCACTGTGAACTACTTACTTTGATATATGATAATAAATTTAGGCAATCAAGCCTTAAGGTTTTAAAATAAATAGAGTCACTTCCATCTACTTAAAATTTTCTTAAGGATATCCAAACTATTACACATCATTTTATATAAATTAATATGATATCAGTAAGTATAGAATCCCTCCATATTAGTGCAATAGTGTTGTGTGATTTTGTCATCTTATCAAGTTTTGATGTTTGTTTGATTAGACCTAGATCAATTATTAGAAATAATGTGCATGAAATTAATTAATACTATTATTGATACTTTAACGCCATAGTCCA
>MU226271.1:67138-85794 GCA_018584345.1 Thuja plicata | reverse complement strand
ATCCTAGGGTTAAAATGGCCCTTAACTATTGGTATAACAAGTGGGCTACCTAAAAATGACCCCAACACACCCCTGGACACTTCACAACCCCTCTAAAAGTCCACTCTAAGAGTAATTTCGAAATTCCGTTGAGATGACCACACTCCCATCTCCCAACCCAAGGTATGCATATGGGAATTCACTAATGTACTAATCTAGGTAGGTGGAGAACCATTCCCAAGTTGACATGTCACGACCTTAAGTATAAAACACAAGTGTCAAATGACACACACAATATTTACACATCACTAGGCCATGTCATATCCACTTAGGCAAAACTCACAAAGAAATAAGAAATACATTTAAAGATTACACTTTCACACTCATCCAAATACATTTACCAATAAAATTACAAAACAATGAGGTCTTGTCTATCATTAGACGCAACCTTGGCTCAGACTGAGTCCACATATCCCTTTGTTTGGTTCCCCGAATAAAATTCCATGGTTTCTTACCTGCACACTCAATTCAAATATCACTATTCTGAGGAGATAATATACATCATATGAAAATAAGCAATATTTGAAATTTAAGGAAATCATCAACATATTAAGTTTATTGCTAAAGATCACCAGAATACATCATTCTCATTTTAAGCATTTATCATAAGGTAAAATTCTCATTGCAAGAAATCAAAATTAAATATCTATTTCTAATAAATCCCAATTTTATCAATAACCATAACATAATCATAATGTATTTCCAAATCAATTGTCTCAGAATAAATGTCCATAATAGAAAACATAATATAGTCCATAAGGTGCATCATAAAGCATCATGTGTCCATACATCAAAATGATCAAATCTGAGGCATCAAGCATAAAATCCAAAATGTCTATAGTGCATCAAAAGTAAAGTATCATATTCTAAATCTATCATAAGCAGAAAAAATGAAAAACTACGATGGGGTTTAGGGTGAGGCCTCACATGCTCCCCCCTAGGCTTGAACTTCCTTCTGGAGTTCATCAAAAGGATGGGGATAGTAATCTCTCATTTGTGTTGTGTCCTCCCAAGAAGTTGTAACCTCATCATAGCAATCCCACTGAACCCTAACCTGGTCTATCTCTCGGCCTCGTAGGCCCAGTGTCCAGCATGCCAAAATGTGAATAGGCTCCAATGTTAGCTGCCAGTCTTACTCCACCTGTAAGGCATCCCAATCTATAATGTGAGACTCATCATAAATGTATTTTCTCAAAATAGAAACATGAAACACATCATGGATGCGTGACAGGCTAGGTGGCAAGGCTAGATGGTAGGCAACTGGTCCTATCCTCTCCAATATCTCAAATGGTCTCACAAATAGAGGTGCAAGCTTAGAGCCCTTTCCAAAATGGATTGGACTCTTATGAGGCTTCACTCTCAAGAAGACCCTATCTTCGACCATGTAAACCTGATCTTTCCTCTTTGCATCAGCTTACTTCTTCTGTCTATCTTGCGCCTCTAGGAGACACTGCCAAATTAAGGCTACCTGCTGCTCCATCTCTAGGACTAGCTATGGTCCAATGGTAACTCTGTCCTCAATCCTGTCCCAACTCAAAGGTGTCATGCAAGGTCTACCATACAATGCTTGATATGGTGGCATACCCAAAGATGAATGATGCCCATTATTATAGGAAAACTCTATTAAATGTAAATATTCTTCCCACTTGACTTGTTGATCCATAACATACATAAGAAGCATATCCTCAAGAACCTGATTCACTCTCTTAGTCTGACAATCTATCTCTGGGTGATAAGCTATGCTAAAGTTGAGCCTAGTGCCCAAAGCTGCCTGTAATTCTCTCCAAAAAGATAATGTGAAGAGAGAATCCCTGTCAGAAATGATCTTCTGAGGAATGCCATGCAGTCTGACTATATCTCTCAAGAAGACCTGAGCCACTGCTGAGGCTGTAAATGTGGTATGAACATGTGAAAAGTGGGCCACTTTGGTCAACTTGTCAACCATCACCATGATAGCATCATGGCATTGAGATGACATAGGGAGACCAACAATAAAATCCATGGATATAACATCCCACTTCCACATAGGTACCTCATGAGGCTAAAGGAGCCCTCCAGGATGACCATGTTCAGCCTTAACCTTCTGGCATTCAAGACACTAGGCCACTAACTCTGCAATGTGTTGTCTCATACCCAACCAATGATAGAGCTGTCTCAAATCAGCATGCATCTTCTTAACTCCAAGATGCACCACATAAGGGGCTCTATGAGCCTCTAGCATGATGATATTATGCAAATCCCTAGAAGAAGGTATATAAATGTATCCTCTATGATGAAGTAGTCCATCAGACTCTAAGGAATATTCTAAAAATCTACCCACAAGGGGTCTCTGAGATCGGATCAACTGACAAACCTCTATATATAATTCATCCTCCTGCAAATGGTGTAGTATACGATCTCTCAAGTCTGTACCAGTGATCATGGAAGATAACTCATGTCGCCTCCTACTCAAGGCATCAACAACCACATTCTCCTTTCCTTTGATATAATGGACATCAAAGTCATACTTACAAAAGAACTCCATCCACCTCCTCTGTCTAGAATTAACGTTTGGCTGAGTGAATATATACTGCAAACTTTGATGGTCTGAATGTAGCTCAAATTGATGTCCCAAGAGAAAGTGTCACCATCGCACTAAAGTATGCAATATTGCCGCAAGCTCAAGGTCATGGGTATGGTAATTGAGCTCATGAGTCTTAAGTTTCCTAGACTCATATGCTATAACTCGCCCATCCTGCATAAGTACTACCCCCAAACCATCCAAGGAAGCATCTGTGCAGACTACAAATTCCATTGTAGGCTCTGGCACTGCTAAAATAGGTGCACTGGTAAGTGCTTTCTTGAGTTCCTGAAAGGCCCTCTCGCACTTCTCTATCCAATCAAACTTCTTCCCCTTTCACTAAAGGGAGGTGATAGGATGAGCCACTCTAGAGAAACCCTGAACAAACCGCCTATAATATCCTGCGAGACCCATGAAAATTCTGACCTTGGTCACAGAAGTAGGTGCTGGCCAATTCATAATGGCATCAATCTTAAATGGGTCCACTGAGATCCCATCACCAAAAACAACATGGCCTAAATATCAAACCTCTATTCTAAAAAAGGCACATTTTGACAAACTTCCATACAACTGGTTGTCCCATAAGCACTGTAATACCTGTCTCAAATTCTCATCGTGTTCCTTCTCATTATGAAAATATATCAGTATGTCATCAAGGAACACAACCACAAATCTATCAAGGAAAGTGTGGAATACCCCATTCATGAGGCTTATGAACACAACAGGGGCATTCGTAAGACCAAAAGGCACAACAGTGAACTCATAATGTCCGTATCTAGTCTGAAAAGCTATCTTGTGAATATCACTTTCCACAATTCTCAACTGGTGGTACCCTGATTTAAGATTTATCTTGGAGAACACATGGGCACCCTGCAACTGATCGAACAAGTCATCAATCCTAGGCAGTGGATATCGATTCTTAATGGTTAATTTTTTTAACTGCCTAAAATCCATACACAATCTAAGTGATCCATCCTTCTTTTTGACAAAGATAACTGGTGCACCCCAAGGAGAGACACTAGGTCGTATGTGCCCCTTCTCAAAGAGCTCCTCAAGATAAATCTTGAGCTCATTAAGCTCATTAGGAGACATCCTGTAAGGTGCCCTAGATACTGGTGTGGCTCCTAGCATGAGGTCTATATGGAAATCAAATGCTCTATGGGGAGGCATACCAGGTAATTCTGAAGGAAACACATCTGCAAATTCCTGTAACATGGGATGGTCATCAAGAGAAGTTTCCTCTTCTGCTTCCTCATCCTATCACTGATCATGATGGCAAATAAATGGCACCCTTTTCTCATGCACCACTTAATCTACATAGAAGATATTATATGAATGGATACTACCCTCTAAACCCCTGAGATGACTATAGCATTACCGTTGTCATCTACACATTCTACCTTCTTTAGCCGAAAATATAGCTTTACCTTGTGTGCAAAAAGCCAATCCATGCCAAGTACTATCCCATAGGATCCACGAGGAGTGATGCATAGATCTGAAATGGTGGTCATGGAACCAATCTGTATCTGGCAATCCTTAACTAAGGAAGTGATGGGTACTCTAGAACCTGAGGCTAAATCTACCTCCCAAGTAACTTCTTGCCTAGCTACCACTAGCCAGTAATGCTCCACAACCAATGGAGAAACAAAAGAATTTGTAGCACCTGAATCAAATAGAATAGTAACTCTGTTACCTCCAATCATACCCGTAGTCTCAATCACAGTAGCCTAATGTTCTGCCTAGCGGTTGTCAACCGCTGCAAAAACTCTATGGAATCTACCCATATCACCAACAGTGGGCTCTGATGCTGCGGTGTGCTGACCACCCCCTTGAGGGAAATCTCTAGCAAAGTGCCCCATAGCACCACAAGAGTAACATGGTTCTCAAGTCTGAAACTGGGTACCCTGGGGTCTAGAATACTATGAGCTGCCTATCCTGGTAGAACCACTATAACCACCCCTGGAGGACTGCCGAGTCCTGGATGGGGGTGCTGACAATGCCTGTGACCTCTGGTCCTTACTAGGAGCCTATGACTGCCACTGTTTGGCTTGGGGCCCTATTTCCCATGAGGGGCCTTCTGTTTCTGTCCCTGATATGACTGCTGCTAAGACGAAGGGGATTTGTAAGATCCCGAGGAATGCCTATTATTGTTCTGGTTGTTGTTATTCCCTTTCCAATGTGTTTTCTAATACCTTGAATTCTATGGTGTGGTGTTTCACTTCTAAGATGGATCTCATGTATCCTGTCCCCTTCCCTGAATCTCCTTAGTAATCAAGGCCTTTTCCATAGCCTCTCGAAGGTTCCTGGGTGCTGCCATGCACACTGAACCTGATATAGAAGCATTCAAACCTCTAACAAAGTGGTTGACCTTGATCTTCTCATCTCTTATATAGTCAGCATAAGGTAGAAGTTCCAAGAACTTACACTCATACTGTGTGATAGTGAGCCCTCTCTACTGAAGGTCATGAAACTCATCAATCCATCGCTGCCTATAGTGCTCAGATAGGTATCGATCCCTGAATCTCTCTAAAAAGGTGCTCCAAGTGAGGGTATCCATAGCTAGATTACCCTTTAACTCTTCTATCCTCCACCAATTGGCTACTGATCCTCTCAAGTGGATATCAAAGCATGCCCTCGTATTGCACCCATAAGGGCACAATCCAAAACATCTCTCAAGACTCAAAAGGAAGGCCTCAGCCTCACTCCCACCCATGGCTCCTAAAAAGGGTGGTGGGTTAAGGCGTATAAGTTCCCTGATGTGGTCCCCAGTGTCATGGGGTACCCTCTCAAATGTTGGAACAACTACCTCTAGAGGTGGCATATGTACTGACTCACCCTCATGGTCAGCCTGGTCCTCCACAACTCTAGGTGGGGGATGCGTACTGCACTCACACGCTGCACCCCCAAGACCTACATGTTGATTGTCCTGAGGTATCCTATCAAAAATAATCCCAACTACATTCTGAAGGGCATTCAATATTTCCTAGTTGGGGTTGGGGGGTTGTTCGGGAGGAGGCCTCTGGTCCTCATCATTAGCCCCTACATTCTTCTCCAACTAAACTCATGTCAAAGGGACACGTCTATGGCTTCAACCGAGGGTGTGAGCTTGCCGCATTACTGGAGGCATCCTACACACATAGGAAGGTGGTATAAGTTGAAGGTAGTATCTTAATTTGAAATGAATATGTTGAAAGTTGTTGCATAAATTTCTACTAAGTTTGATATTATTTTGAAAATTGTTATTATAGGTGTTTGAAGTTCGATGGAAACCTAGGGTCATCCTTTGAAGTTAAAGATACACAAGGTGAGGTTATATAAATTTACGCATCATCCCAATTATTTATTAATAGAGTTTTATGGTGTGTAGAGAGCGAGAGAGACTCCCTACATTCAGTCTCCAGGGATGTTTCAGAAATTCTGGTATGTTGATAGCTTAAGGATTCTGAGATTAAAAATAACCCCCTAGGGCAAGGGACTTTCGTAATATTATTTTTATGATGACTAGTATACTGGCCACATAAAAATAACATTATAAGTCCTTAAGTTTAATTTTAAAAACTTTAATTAAATTTTCCCTTTTAATATTTCTCTATGAAATTATTTAGTTAACGTTTAATTAAAGGCTATGTTAATTTTGATTTTGTAGCACGAAACTTATAACTTAGATGTTTAAACTATAAAATCGAGTTCAAAGGCTACGATTATATTATAGTCGATCTTTCAAATTTCTATGGTTCAATTAAAAGTTCGTTCAATAAAAAAATAGAATCAACTTATAAAGATTCCAAAAGTTATTGTCATAATGTTAAGGGATATCTATAATCTATATGTCCCAATCTATTATATTTCCCCTCTTTAATATATATATATTTACATCTTTTAATACTTTTACCTAGTTCATCTCTTCAACCATAAAAAAATTACCTATTCATACAATGACTTCATTAAGCTACCTAATAATATACTAAATAAGGAAATGTAAACTTCCCATTAAAAGGAAACTAAAAGACTAAAGGAAATAAAATATATTAACTTAAAGAAGGAAAAAAATTCCCCCCTCTCTTCCCATCTCAATTTGAAATCCTAACCCTAATTTGAAATTAGGGTTAGGGTTCAAAATAAAGATGGCTAAAATTCATTTTTATTATTTCTTCTCCATTCCTTATCTCTCCCTCCACAAACCCAAGAATTATTATTTTTATTGTACTCTATACCAGCAGATTTTTCTCTTGTTGATAGGTATGAAGCCATGAGAGAAGATCAACATATGTATATATATACATTTGAATATATATATATATATATATATATATATATATATATATATACACTTAT
The DNA here is from genome assembly GCA_018584345.1 of Thuja plicata. NCBI lineage: Eukaryota > Viridiplantae > Streptophyta > Pinopsida > Cupressales > Cupressaceae > Thuja > Thuja plicata. The sequence goes on along the minus strand of MU226271.1, from coordinate 78,860 downwards.
AGTATATATATTCCAATATATATATAAAAGTATATTAATATTTTTGTAAGCAGGTCGCAGTTTGGTAATGGTGGCCACAACCGACAGTCTGCATTTTTTTAAATGCCACGATGGAGGGTTCAAAATCTGGTGGGCGGCGGTTTTACCATACCCGACACCCACCCTATTGACAGTGGTGGGCTAGCGCGCGGCCACTGGTCACACCACAGTCTACGGCTGCAAGGCCAGGCTATGGCCGGCGGTGCCGTGCCCAGCACAGGGGGGCCAGGCCCCTTCCCCTCCGCCACCTCCCTTTAAGGGAGAGAGGGGAGGATGGGAGTCGCGGCCACCTCCCCACTATTTTTTTTTATTTCTTTTTTTTAATTTAATTTTTTTTTTGTTTTATTTTATTTCATTTTGTTAAAAATAATAGATGTTTATATATATAGCAGCCAAAGTAGATTCATTAATATTTAAATATATAGATTTTTCTTCATATATATATATATATAGATGAAATTTATATATATCTGCTACTAATCTTTATATTCTATTTTCTTTTTAATAAAAGATTCAATAAAATATACCAGCAGCAATATAAATGCCATTCTATTTTCTTTTGACATAAACCAGCAGTAAGGAAAAACATGTAAACAAGGATGTATATATATTGTTTTTAAATGAAATACACATAGTATATTTTAAATACATCTTTGTTTAATACTTTAAGAATAAACTAGCAGCATATAAGTAAATTTTTTTTTGAATCTAAAGGTCCTTTTTTTTTGTTCAACTATTATAATATGGTGAACATAATAAATTACTAAGGTAACATGATTTACAAGATTCCAACAACATTTTTCATAGTTTAATTTCTTTATGTCTAGGAAAATAAAAAGGGTAAAGGTACATATTTTAACCTACAATCTTTTTTTTGCAACAATAATGGAACACAAAATTTGCAAGACTTTCTCAATATCTATCTTAGCATTAAAAGAACTTTTATTTAATAAGGAGACTCATAAAAAACATATAGTTCGCCATCACTAATATTTTCTTACAAAATGCTTTCAAGAAATGCTTAAAATCAACCACATGGCTTTTACAATAACTTTCTTTTTCAAGCTATACTACTAACATATGCCTTATGGCTTTTACAAAATCATGATATGATAAACATAACTAATACATTTTCTTTTCTTCCATGTTCACTCAAAATCTCCAATGAACTTCAATCTTCACAAATCTGCAACAAGAGCAAAACAAGGGAAAACTAGAAACCATGGGGCTGCTCTCCACCCAACCTAGGCCTCTTATGAGGCCACCCCCGAGCTTGGGGAACCAAACAAAGGTGGGAGACATTCATTCAATAACAACAACAAAAGAACATGAATATTTTACATTAAACTCCCATTCACAAAGGTTTTCACAATAGATCAATCAAAGATCCTACTTGGGGTGAAGTGGACCAAGTACCCAAGGTAGAAGGCCAACCCAATAACTTAAAAATATCAGCCTTCACATGGCTGTCCAAGCACTTACTTTCACATTTGCAACTAAAACAACTTCATACCCTTATGACCCCCATTGAAGCAATAATGAGCGAGGCTTCATGGAGCCCATACTTCATGTTATTTTTTCCCTCTCCTCCTTGAGGAGAGACTCTACACCAAGGGTTGTCATAACTCCTCCACCCTCGAGACTACTCTTCCCTCCCAAGGGTGAGTGAGTCTTGATACTCCCATTAACAAAACATACAAAGGAAAAACAAAATTTAAAGCATTGTAACAACATCAAGCATTACAATAACAACAAGATTCATGGCTTCCAACAAGCCCATAAACACAACAACAATCATTTAGCAAGAGCACATAAGATTACAAGAGAAAGAGTAACACAAAGTCCACAAACCTAGAATCCAAGATAAAGGAAGAAAGTTGTAAAAGAGTTCCCTTTTTAGCCAAATCCCTCCTTCCAAGGTCACCAACTCTAGCTATGTCTCTAAGTTAGAGAGTGGGTGTTCAAACTCTCCAACTTGGAGAGTTCCCACTAAAAAGCCACTAGAAAGCTCATGGGTAGAAGAAAAGTTCTCTAATTGGTCCCTCTTCCCTAAACTCTTACACCTTACCAAAAATGGATCTAAAGAAGGAAGCTTCAAAAGGTGAATTATGTCTTAACACAAATATGGAATGGTGGTCTATCCAAGTCAAGCCTCACAAGAGTTGATTTTCGTCCAACTTGGGAAATCAACTTTTTAGAAGGGTCACATGGTCAACTAGAGGCTATCCTAGGGTTAAAATGGCCCTTAACTATTGGTATAACAAGTGGGCTACCTAAAAATGACCCTTGGACACTTGACAACCCCTCTAAAAGTCCACTCTAAGAGTAATTTCGAAATTCCATTGAGATGACCACACTCCCATCTCCCAACCCAAGGTATGCATATGGGGATTCACTAATGTACTAATCTAGGTAGGTGGACAACCATTCCCAAGTTGACATGTCATGGCCTTAAGTACAAAACACAAGTGTCAAATGACACACACAACATTTACACATCACTAGGCCATGTCATATCCACTTAGGAAAAACTCACAAAGAAATAAGAAATACATATAAAGATTACACTTTCACACTCATCCAAATACATTTACGAATAAAATTAAGAAACAACAAGGTTTTGTCTATCATTAGACACGACCTTGGCTCAAACTGAGTTCATATATCCCTTTGTTTGGTTCCCCGATTAAATTCTATGGTTTCTTACCTACACACTCAATTCAAATATCAGTAGTCTGAGGAGATAAATATACATCATATGAAAATAAGCAATATTCAAAATTTAAGGAAATCATCAACATATTAAGTTTATTGCTAAAGATCACCAGAATACATCAATCTCATTTTAAACATTTATCACAAGGTAAAATTCTCATTGCAAGAAATCAAAATTAAATATCTATTTCTAATAAATCTCAATTTTATCAATAACCATAACATAATCATAATGTATTTCCAAATCAATTGTCTCAGAATAAATGTCCATAATAGAAAACATAATATAGTCCATAAGGTGCATCATAAAACATCATGTGTCCATACATCAAAATGATCAAATCCGAGGCATAAAGCATAAAATCCAAAATGTCTATAGTGCATCAAAAGTAAAGTATCATATGCTAAATCTATCATAAGTAGAAAATTTGGAAAACTACGATGGGGTTCGGGGTGAGGCCTCACATGATCACTATGATTCTTGTTCAAGTGGTTGGTTAATAATCAGCCCCATATAATTATAGGTGATCTCAAACAAATAATTGGTAGCACCAATTCCCCTACCCCTACTATTCTTAGGGTAAGGGTTGGTGCCCATCCAAGTGATCTGGCTACTAATGTATCGCTCGCACAATATATACATGATTTATCCATTAAGACTAGGCTGCAGGAATGTTCAGTTCCTAGCATTGCATCTGAGTTTTTATGGTGGTTAGATTTGCCCCCTACTATTCTGTAGGTGATCGATTCTTCCATTCGGTATATAGGTCTCATTTTTGTTCCTCCTGCATCCATAAACGATGCACCTTCGGTCTTTTTCCCCAGGGTCTAGTATTTCCTTTTCGATATAAAAATGGTCATAAGGTCATCGTTACAATAGGGAGGCAGAGATCACCCATATCCTGCTGCATCTATTATGGTTGGAGAGTCATTACTTTTTTGGGGGGTTTATAGCTAGTGCTAGTTTTTCCGACAGTAGATTCATATGTATATTGAGAAGTTGGACCAGTTGATGCACCAGTTTACCCATACCCATCCCAACTAGTAGCGGGAAAGGAGATAACATCACCAGGAGCATAGGCAGGAGCTGCACCAAAGGTATAAAATAAGCCAACATCATAGATAGAAGTACAGGCAATTAACCAAGGACCAACATAAGCACCAAAGGTAGGAGAGGCAAAGGCAGGGGCAGGAGTAAAGTTTGCATCTCTTACGGTTCATCTCGCACCTTGCCCAGATTTAAGCAGTAGGAAATCCTACATACCCATAAACTACATCAGTAGCAGGGGTATAGGCTATTGATTAGGCTGTTAATGAAGCACCACGAGCCACCTTATTAGAGTAGCCATTAGTGCGTATATCCTATGATAGCCATCACTGTTGTTTATATGATGGTTGCCATCGATGGTTTCTATCTCTACAGTGCATCCTTTATATTCTATATTCTATATGGTTATGCCCAATTTTCTAGATTGTGATAGGGATAATAGTAAAAGAACTATAGGTACCCCCACTAGCAACAACACCTGAAGATGACCTAGTGACTGACCTTGTTTACCTAGTTAAACCACCAGAATTTAAGTAAGTGGTGTCTAAGCTATCACCTATAGTTCCATCCAGTTTGATTATAGTAGTCTCTTAGTCTATCCAAGCATGGGTCGAGATGGAGATTAGTCTGATCATAAGTGAGATCTTGATAGTATAGCTTATAGTAGAGAGCCTATTGCCTATAAAATGTTAGGCGCCTACCATTTGATAGGCAGATCAGAGCCTGATGTTCCAGACTATTATTATGCTTTTCAAGATCGTGAGCGTGATCCGGTTCTTTCAGCAACACCCCTATAATTCTACGGGGCATCCCTTCATGTAGTTCCTACTCTATTTGTCCTATCAGTATTCAAGCTACCAACAGTAGATCTATAAGCATACCTCGAAGCATAGGGAGATACAGATCCAATATTCTATAGATCCGTAAGCAATAGGAGCTTCATATCCATACCCGGGTTACCCAGTGATGTATCCTCCAGCATCAGTAGCAAAGTTAGAAGGAGTAGAGCCCCTACACCCTACTATTCAAAGGGAAGGGGTTGTAGATCAAACAAATCACATTTATAGAGCTAGTAAATGAGATATTACTATAGAAACTAGAAAAGAAAGCTCTATCTTGGCTAGGCAGCTTCTCCAACACCCAGGGCTCTTGTTGAAAACATATCATGTTCTCACCCCAGCAACTAATGAGGTAGGCTTTCCAATCCTAATCTCCCAATATACAGGTATAGGTACAACTCTCAGTCCAAGTCCAGCTCTCTAACCCTTGCTCTCTAGGTATTTCTCTATAAACCCAGCACCCAGGAACCGGCTAGGCTTTCACCTTAATGCTTTCTCTACAAACCCAAGCACTCCATCTCTCTAACCCAAGCTAGTTCTCAATCCACGCTCTCTCCAGGCCTTTCTCTTAAACCCCCAAAATCAAGCTAAGATCTCAATTCTAGGCTCTACCTACATTCTAAGCCCATGCGGCCGTGTGCTCTCTTTATTATAAGAAGGTCTACCAAGGTTCTCCCCTAGCCTGTGTTTGGTTTTCCTACCCATATAATTTTAGGGCTACTCAAAAATACCATTAGAATACTAGACACAGGATCATCCCTATCCGATCCCTCTTCATGCTCTATCTCTAGCTGTGAGTAGCATGGTTAACTATAGATGTTATTGCAGGAACTACTTTTATCTCTTACTAGATGTATTCGAGTGTAGTACCTATGTCTGGTGTTTGGTGTACCATCCATTCCTCTCTATGGCCCCTGTATCTTGCTGGGTGGTGATCCCTCAGCAATACCTAGACAAAGGCCTCCCTCCTTGTGTGACTCATCGTACATGAAGGCCCTTTATAATATAGGCCACACATTTCCTGTATCAATCCCATGGGAATAATTGATCGACAAAAATGGAATCATGCCCTCTCTGAGTTCTTGGTAGGCCAAGAACAAATTCCATACTAATATCCTCCCATGGCCTCTCTGGTACATGTAATGGCTAATACAACCTTGTATTCTATTTCACTCCTTTTCCATCTGACATACCCTGCAACCTTGTACAAATTTCTTAACATCTTGTTGCAACTGAGGCCAATAATAGTTCTCACTAACCAGAGAAATGGTTTTATCTCGCCCAAAATGTCCAACCAGTCCTCCGCTATACTTTTATTTTATGATATTCTCCCTCACTGAACTCTTTGGAATGCACAACTGACTACCTCTAAACAAAATATCATCCTGGATTATGAAATCCAACAATTTGGTTCTATCAAAAGTAACAGGTTCTCTACAAGCTTTCTAAGCTTCACCAAATTTTGGATCTTCAGGATACAAAATCTTGAGTTCCTTGAACTCAACAACCTCAATCTACATCTCTATCAGAAAAATCAGTCTTCTGCTAAGGGCATCTACAACCCTATTAGACTTCCCACTCTTGTGTTTCAAAACAAAAGTGTAACTCTTCAAAAACTGAACCCATTTCAAATGCCTCTTATTCAACTTTCCTTGACTATTCAATTATTGCAAATCTTGATGATCAGTAAATAAAAAAAACTCTTTTGGAAAAAGATAATGTATCCTCTTCCTCAATGCTTGAACTATAGCATAGAACTCCTGATCATAAACATAATATTTTCTCTTGTCATCATTCAACCTCTCACTAAAATAAGCAATGGGTTTACCTACCTGACTCAAAAATGCTCCAACAGCATTACCACTAGCATCATAGTCTACTTGAAACACCTTGTTACAATCTGGAAGTGCTAAAATAGGCTGTTATGTAAATTTTCTTTTGAACAATTCAAAACTAAAACACTGATGGAGTGAGGATCAATTCAAAGGATCAAAAATATTTTCCTTTATGGCCAAACTTAAATCTTTAAAAAGGAAAATACTAAAGTGGAATAAGGAAGACTTTAAGAATATTTTTGAAGAAAAACACACAATTGAGGCATAAATAAACAAAGTATATGAGGAATTCATAAAACTTGGAATGAATGAAGAGAGATATCTAAAAGAAAATGAATTACTTTCCAAACAAGAAAAAGTGTCAAGTAAAGAGGAAATCTATTGGAGGCAAAAATCTAGAGAGATCTAGCTTTTGAAAGGAGACAGAAGTACAAAACCTTTTCATAATAGTACTAGGCTTAGAAGAAGTATTAATAGGATCACTAAAATAAGAAACTCTAGTGGTACATTTTCTGAGGTACCAGTAGAAATAACTAACATTTTTTTTCCAATATTACAAGAATATCCTCAACAACTTTGAAAACTCCAACCTTAAAGCCCAACAAGAATTACTTATTGCTATACCATAATTAATCATAGAACAAGACAACAAATAGTTAAATCACAAATTTGCCCTGGAAGAAATCAAAGATGCTCTTTTTCAAATGAAACTAGATAAGGCCCTCGGGCCTGATGAGTTCCAAACCCTCTTCTTACAAAAATGTTTGGGCTTTCTATGAAATAAATTATGGGAATCCATAGAGGCAACCAAAAACTCTGGTTCAATCCTAAACAAAATATATAACACCTTTGTGATGCTTATTATGAAGAAATATAATATAAAAGATCTAGGAGATTATAGACCAATTGCACTTTGTAACACCATCTATAAGATATACTCCAAAGCTTTGGCAAATAGACTGAAATTATTATTTCCCAAAATCATAGCCAATGAGAAAATGAGGTTTGTTCCCAATAGATCTATTTACGAGGGAATAGTAATTGCACAAGAGATCATTCACTCAGCTCAAGTAAAAGAACCCACTATGCTTGTAAAACTAGATATCCAAAAAGCTTACGTTAATGTGGATTGGAGATCCCTATGTAAATGCCTAGAAGAATTCAGATTATCCAAATGCTGGATCAAAAAAATCGTTAATTGTATCTCCATGCCTACAATATCCATCCTCATCAATGGCTCCCCAACATGTTTTTTTAATATTTCTAGAGGTATTTATCAAGGAGACCCCATATCCCCCTTCCTCTTTGTCATTATGGCTGATGCTCTTGGAAGTAACTTTAAAGATCTTACTAGAAGGAAAAATTACTAATGTGAAATTAGCAAACTCCATCCCTAACATTCCACATCAACAGTTTGCAGATGACACTATTCTACCTTGAATGGCTACCATAAAAGAAGCAAAGGAATTTAAAGCAATTCTTACCAAATATATGAAGTCATTGAGTCAAATGGTCAATCCAGATAAATCAGAAATATAATTTCTAAAAACTTGCTCAAACGTCAAAACCGGGATCTACAGGATCTTGGGTATCAAAATACGTAATGTCCCATGTAAATATTTAGGCATCCTTTTATATAAAGGTATAAGAAATACTAACCTATGGGATCCCATATACTCCAAATAACACCAAAAAATAGATACTTTGAAAGGTAGATGGATCTCAAATGTTGGTAGGGAAACAATGATTAGATTTGTCCTCTCTACTATTCCAAATTATGACATGTCTGTCCTCCCAGTGATGAATGGGATTAAAAATAAGATAGATTCAAAATTACGAAGCTTCTTTTGGCAAGCTACATTTGAAAAAAATTAACTTAATAAAATGAGATAATATATGTAAACCTAAAGAGTATGGCTGAATAGGGATAAAAAATATCCAATGTAAAAATAAAGCCTTAGGAGCTAAATTAGTATGGAATCTGTACAAACATCCTGATAAGAAATGGGCTCAAACTCTTCTCCAAAAATACATCAAAGATGCAGAACCAATTAACATTTTCAGAACTAAAAATCATGTTAAAGGATCTCAAATATGGAATTTTATTATAGAATACAAACCATTAATAGAAAATAAGCTGACGTGGGATATTGGAAATGGTGATAATATCCTAGTCTAGGAATACTCATGGGGGGCTACGAGGCTCTGTAAAAAAACTATCTTGACCCCAATATCAAAAGAACCCTAAACCAAGAATGGGGTGACAAAATCTCTCAGTACATTAGTACAAATCACCATAATACAACTTCAGGATAGACTTGGAATTCATTTGAACAAACATCTCTAAATGATGATCAAAAGAAGACACCCATGGACATCCTTTACAAAAGATAGTTCATCCTTAAAAATAGACAAGAAAAATTAATATGGGCTGGTTCTAACAAAGGTAACTACAATGTCAAGGATGGTTACAACCTTAGAGTGAATAACCTGCAATTGCAAAAAACTGACCTACCTTTAAAAATCTGTTGGAATAATGTTTGTTCACCAAAATCAGGTATGTTTTAATGAGTGACCCTCCAATAAAATATTCTTACATCAGAATGGTTAAATTTTTTTGTTTTGAGGGCCCCTCAAGATGTACACTATGCCCAAATTCAGAAGAAACTATTGACCACATCTTATTTAACTATCCTTATTCCAAAACATGCTGGAGTAACATACAATTATAGCTAAATAGGTCTTCAGCCCATAATGAACATTTCATAGACTTTATTAAAAGTTGGCCCACAGAGCTCAAATCCCACATGTATAAGCACATATGGAAAATAGCACCATCCATAGTAGCTTGGGAACTCTAGAAGGAAAGAAACAAAAGAATTTTCAAAAATACTGAGATGCCCTCTAATGTCCTTCTTGACAAAATTGAGTTTAGTATTGTAGAAACCCTTAATGATAGACTTAGAAATACACATCACATAGAAGAAATCTTCTCCTTATGGGATAACTCCATGGGGAAAACATGGAATGCACTAATTGTACCACCCTAAATTTTTTCGGGGGGAGAAAAGAGTAAAGTATCCAGAGCTCAATGCCAGTGATCTCCACTAAAACTAGGGTGGTATAGGCTAAACTTTGATGGAGCGGAAATAGGTAATCCCAGAGCTGCTGGCATTGTATGTGTCATCCATTCAAGGAAAAGAAAAAATATTGCTGAACTATGTAAACCCCTTGGCTCTTCAAAAAATAATATAGCGGAAATGATAGGTATCATGGAAGGCTTAAACCTTTGCAAAGAATTAGGCATCCTAAACTTATAAATCAAAGGGGACTCCCAAATTATCATTAACGTCCTCAGAACAAAAAAAAAACTCTAATTGGAAAATAAACACCATCCTTGCCAAATCCTTGAAATATCTTAATACTTTCAAAGAGGTCAAAATCAAACATATATGTCGAGAAGGAAACAAGAACGTAGATAATCTAGCAAACCTAGGAATAGATGGAAAATTAGTTAGGTACGTTAATCCTCAATTCACTAGTGCTCAATAAGGGATAATAGATCCTAATAGATTAATATAAATATAATTTAATGCATAATATCTTAAAATTAAACTACCTATCAAACATACCTAAAACCAAAGCTGAATATCATATACAAAAATTTGAAAAGTAATATCTAGTAAATAAAGTCCTAAACTTTAAACATAGTTATAGGTTACCATGTCCTAATAGACTAACATTTCCTATCAAGTGCTCATAAACTACCCCATATCCAATTCATATAAAAATGGTAACCTCAAGCTAAATAATAGCAATACTATATCATAAAACCCACTGACTTAACCTCAAACCATATAGGAAAATAATATTAATTACCGCATATATAAATAAAAATGAAAAAATATCAATAGACAAAAATACTCATGCATTATCTAATTACCTCTTGATCTCATAGGATTAGCTAAATTAATACATCATTATCTCGCAAATTAGCATCAAATCACATAATGATTATACAAAACTCAAAATACCACACAATTAATAAATATCTCTGTGCCAAAGATCAAATGAGATGGCATATTAAAGCTAGGAAGCACATGTATTAAAGTGCTAATTTTCACATTATTAAAACCACAACCACCATCATAATTAAATGTGGTGTGCTTCTACAAAGACAATAAAGCTGAATAAAACTCTAATATGTACACACTTCAATCTGGAACCTTCATGGATATAAGGTAAACTTAAATATACTAGGCATGCATTTTGATCTGGGAGTGAAAACCAGAGGAAGATATTAATAATTAGTCTAATGGATACAAATATCCTCACTTTTCCCAAAATTGGGAAGAGACAAATCGTGTTTCAGGGACCCATCTTACCAGAGTGGTAGAATAATATACTACTGAAGATTCCAGATTCGAGTAGAAGGGCGCTGGAGAAGAGCCTAGGGGAATTTTATTTCGATAATGAATTCACAGTAAGAGTGAATTTTCATATCATCTGTCTCTTCATCTCTCTGGCAACGGAAGTGGAATACCCAAAGGAAAACATCATCAATGCAGCAAGGAAAATTTTCAAAGATGATATCCTCGTAGGTTTAGATAATGTTGTTCACAACATTGATAGATGACTCCCATACCCAGAAATATACATGAGGACCAAAGTGGAAAAAATACCCAACATTCTAGCTTCTCATTAATGACCTATACTCATCCATAGAGAAGGAGAAATCTTTGAAACTTTTTGGCTAGTCATGAAAAGGAACATGGATTTCCTAATGAGGTGTCTGCAAGATAAACAACCAGCTACAACCTAGGTTATGGATTACCTAGAGAGTAGAAGGCTATAACATCCCTAATGAATACTATGAAGAAGACGCCTAGAATGTAAGGTTCATATCGCCAAGTGTCATACACACCACTCACAGTTTAAAGAGAAGTTCCTCGGATGACAAAGTGCTAATAGTGTTCACACAGATGAAGGATGAAACCATCGGTAACTAAGCTTATATAGTAGAATAAGAAGATAATATAGTTAATAAGAAATCTAAATAGAAGCTTCCATATTTTATGAATCAGGGCTAGTCTCTGAAAAAAAATTGAAACTAAATCCCTGCTACATTACCTTACAATTTTAAACTATGCTTCTAGGATTTAGCATGTTTCGAAACTTTAAAAATATATATGGTTAACTAATATGAATCTATGTTTAATAGGGTATGCTTTATTTAAGGTAGTTTG
>MU226271.1:48227-59095 GCA_018584345.1 Thuja plicata | reverse complement strand
ATATATATATATATGTATATATATATGTATATATATATGTATGTATGTATATATGTATTTATATATATTTATTTATATGTATATAAATACATTTTCACATATATCTGTTAAGTCTTAAATTCATCTAGATACCAAAACTGACCCAGTATTTAACCCCTTGAGGGTACAAACCTTCTCTGTATTGGGCCCTGCTTTATAGCTCCGGTCTTAGTTCTGAAAATTCAGTATATAGCTGTAAATGAGGTTAAGAGAAACACTATTAATTAAGTGAGAAGAAGAATATTTACTTAATTATTAGGTAAATATTTAAAAACTTACAATATAGAGTATGTATTCATTATGTTCAAATAAAAAATTGAAAATCTATGCACGCATACTGGTTGGATTATATTCTAATATAAAAAGTGTGGACATCAAATCTCATATTTAAATTCTGACCCTCCAAATTTGAAGTATCTGCTACAGTAGGAGAAGCAATGATAGTTATTTGGTTCTCATGAATAGGCATAGTTGATGTGAACAAATCTCTCTCCAACAATAGTAGTTGAGCAGATCAGCCTCTTTGTAGGCAATATGGTTAATGCAACTATCAAGAATTTGTTACTATATAAGCTGAATCTTACTTGACTTAAGATATAATTTAGGATGATGTGATAATACTTGAAGACGGTAACAATAGTAGTAACAATTTAAATAGTATGATAGACATTCAAACATTTAAGTTTTAAATTTTAAAAAATTTAATAACATATTCTATTTACTTTCAAAATGGCTAGTCCAAGTGCATTTCTACAGAATCAAGGAAGAATTTGATTTGCACACAATATCTATTTTTTAGATTGTTCCTTGAGTGGTTTTTATCAAATATCTTATCCTGCCTAGATCTCAAATGCAAATGGATTTAAATATACCCAACAATTAAGTAGTCATATACTGATATATATAATTATATTTATTTACAAATATATATATATATATACAAAAATATATGTATATATAAATATATTGTCTTAGCAATATAATTATATATCTAGATGGATATATAAATATAAATGAGTCGAGTGCTATACATTAGTTTGGTTTTGGATGCCCCATATGCCCATTGTTCTGGAATATTAAATAAGTAATAAATAGCTTACTTCTATATATCCTTAACAACCTAGCAATCTTACCGCATATATGTCTGATCATAGCTCCCCTAATATAAGTATCTCAACCAAATTTTAAGGGATTAATATAATAATAAGCCTAAATCATCTTAAGAATGTCTCCTTAAGAAATGATCTTGAAATGACTAAGTATCCCAAATGATGAGTTACTGAAAAGGTAGGATAAAGAAAGCCACTCAAATTGATATTTAAGAGGATAATCCATCCTCTGCATAATGTGTTCTCTCTATTTGAAGAGTCTTCCTCATTATGGAATAATGTCAACCCCCATCAAACTGAGAGGATCTTAGCCACAAGTTGCATTTGAAGGATGTATCACCATCAATATACTTAAGTATATAATGTTAAGTACTCATGCTCTAACCCTCATGGCAGTCTTTAGGATTTTGGGGGTAGGAATTCTTTACTAATCATGATCACTGCTGATTTCGCTCTTATTTTTTTCTATGTTTATAGTCTCTACCATCCAAGTTGATCAAGTAAAATCTGATACAGGGAGGCTATGTACTCGCATATTCAAACACAAATTTTTAGGTAGCTTAGATGTAGTAATTAACAATATCTAGGGAGATATGACCATCACAAACCCTAGATTCTATAATACACCTATGATTAAAGGAAAACCAGACCCTTCATCCCCTATCTTGGATATTTATGACCTAGCAAATCTAATATAAAGAACCCCCATTATAGTTAGGAACCTAGAATTCCTTTATTATTATTTCCATGTTAGTGCACCTGAGATAGAAGATTGGTTCTACACCTATTGGCATGAAGAGGATCTGGGTAACATAGACAGAGATGACTACAATGATTCAGAAGATGAAGAAACAACAATAGTAAAGGCAATTTATGCAGCCGAAGAAGAAAAAGAAAGAAGGATTAAGAATCCCCCAAGACTCCTAAAGACATGGATGAAACACATTAATACGCACTATGGGGCTACTAGTCAATAATATGGGCTTTTAAAGAATTATAACCCAGGAATTTCTCTCTTTCCCTAAACCTAGTTTTTAAAGTTTATTAATGATTATCTTTAGCCATAAGCATTGAAATTCACTATCAAGAAAGTTGTTTCTATGAAATACAGTAGCATGATTATATTCTCTGTAATTAGGTATATGATAATGATTTTTCTATAGCAATTATTCTACATTCTTAGTATCATTATAAATCTGACAAACATAGTGTTATTGGAAAAAAATTTCTATTTAATTTTTCTATTCATCTATGGTTTATTAGGGAAAACTATCTTTAAAGATCTCATATCTTGAAGTCAGCACAGATAATTTTTGTCATGGCTTCAGGAAAGGAATCAACAAAAACATATTATACTGTTTGTGTTTTATGAAGATCCCTAGAGTAAGTTTGTTTTTGGTACTTTCTTTATGGTTATCTGACTCTTATTGGCTCATTTACTTAAAAATATAGGAATAAATGATAAATATTCTAGAGTATACAGTTCTGAGTAACAAAGGCAATCGAAGAAGGAAAGAGAAGTATTAAAAAGAGATGAAAAGGTATAAAGAATAATATATATAGTTGTATATTTTATTCTTTATATACATACATAGATTTAAAATCACAATTGTAACATAGCATACGAATGACTCTTAACTTATAGTACTTAATAAATATAAATAAACATACAAATGTTACATATAAAAAAAAAATGGATCTACTAAGTAAAGGATAGGGCAATCCTGATATATTATGTAGAATACGTAGATTAGTCTGCTATCCAATTACACCTTAGTGGTAATGATAATAAGTGTTATGATTTGTAATCTCTAACTATAAAGAGTATGAAAGATGCAATCTTTGCATTTGGGCAGATATAGGTACATAGGATATTTGAAGACCTAGAAAATAATATTAGATCAAGCCAAAATTAGCAAAAATTCAAGCCGCCACCATTAAGCAATGTATGGTTGTAAAAATGGAATAATAGAATTAGAAGAAGGAAGGATAAATGTATACTCACAGATCACTAAGAAAATGTATAGTCTCTTATTATCTATGTAAATAGGGGTATGCCCCTATAAAATCTTATGTACATGTTCAGTGGATCTTTGATCCCCATGCAAGACTGAAGGTTTTCTTGACTCCATTCTTTCCTATCAGTCATTTGAATGGACTATTTTGTAATATTTTATAATTTCAATATAATTATCAAGGCCTTGGTATTTTACCGATGAAAAAATAAAAAGAAAAATGCATTGATTATAAGTGCTATATGAAATTCAAAGTACAATAATTTATAACACAATAATGATATCTCAATTAATACTCACATCCAAATCACAGTGGGACATAACTCACTTTATTCAAAGTATTTTTAAGTAGCATTTTTTTTAGAAATGACACTAGTTATACTTTATCATCTAAATTTTATTCTATGCCATGATAGGGTCCATGAGAGTTTTAGCTATTGCATCTCGCATCTCTTTTTGATTGGAAATTATAAACCCATCAACATCCTTTTACATGAAAAATACACCTCACACACTAGGATGAGAATTTAGTTGATCTTAGAGGTGGATTCTATCTGTCCTCATATCTTCTAGTAGTAAGCCTTTGTGTATCAAAAGTGAGCCTGTGTTTATCGACAATGATCTTCTGTATAGGTAGTGAGCCTTAATATTCTAGTAGTGAGCCTTATTGTACCTGCAGTGAGCAGCACCAATAGTGATCCTTGTAAAAATAACCATACGAGTGTCACCTTAATAGGTGTTTTACATTTCATGAGAATTAGCTTCTCTGTGGTTTCTCCCATCATAGGTTTCCACGTAAAAATACTAGTATTCTCTATGTCGGTGTTTCTGTGTTCTTAATGCATACATTTTATGTAGATGTTTAGTGTGCATAACCAACAAATCTTAAGTTGTTAATATTTTTTTCCCTATACTCATAGTATGAGGAATTATGATTATCAAGAGATATAAACAAGCTTTTGCATCAGCTTTCACAATACAAAACTACATAATTTTGTGTGAATAATAATATGATAGTCTCTCATACCCCATAAAGAGAATTAAGAGACTGAATTAAATCATCATTCTAGATGTTAGGATGATGTTTTCCAGTTCGATGAATGGTGGGCTTGGGCATGCATGATTTTTCAAACATTTCTGCCATCATTGATATCCCACCTGAAACATTTCATAGTTAGTAATCAGGCATCATACATTTCCGCCATCACAGGAAAGAAGTGATGAAAACATTTATATATGCTCAAACATTCATATCCCACCTCAAAAATTTTACACTTGTAAGCTTAATGCACCAACACTCAAATTATAGAATGCTTGAAGATAAGTGTAGTTTCAACTAATATTTATACAGAGTTACGACAAGTTCTAATCAAAGAGATGTATTTCTTTTGAATGCTATTTTTTTAATCATTGATCTATAAACTAATTTTAAAGATTCGACAAATGATGGGGAACACATTTAGTGTAATGTTTTGTATATCTTTTCATTATTTTAGATTTAGTTTTTTAGATTAATTTTAATGTGGTTGGTACATATTTGTCATTTCTTTTAAATTTTTAACTAGAAAGTTTAAGAATGTGTCAATATTAAATTTGAAGGTTTCATGTTTAAATTGTTGCTACTAAAGCATATGTTCACCACTTTGGTTCAAGTGATGGCCCAATTAGATAAGGTGGAGAAATAGACGTTACTTGAATGAGACACATGAAAATTTGATTTGTCCAAAATTAACAAATAATAAGGTTAGTCCAACATGTTCCAAAGTTAAAAATAAATTTCACAAGCACGATGCTAAAAAGTCAAAACCAGAATGCATGCCCCAATATAACACAAGATTGTGAAGGATCTTAGTGCAAACAACATTGAACAAACCTTGAAATAAAACACACAAAAGATGATCTATGAACATAGTTTCACCATTAAATGTAAACCATGTTATGATGGGTAGCGGCTGCCCTAATTAGTTAAAAATAAGAAGCTCAAAATAAAGATAAATAAATTCCAAAACCACCAAAGAAATGACAAAGAATCTCAATGTTCTGAGGAGTATTCAAGGATTCAAGTTCAAAGGAAATTAGGACTCAAAGTTCAAATGAGTTCAAATTCAACATAGAAAATCACATGCAATGAGACTCACAAAACATGCCAAGAATTGTACCATCCACAATAGATCATTTTAACGTATATGATGGAGGGGAGATGTTAATAACTATGTGATGTTTTTTGAGTCTAGAATAAAACATGTGATATTCTTAAAAATTACAGAAAACTATTATAATATTCTTGAAGATTAGAATAAACTATGTGATGCAATGGAACTTTCTTTTGAAGGGTTTATAGATTAATTTTGAAAATTTAACAATTCATGTGAAGTACGCCTTGTGTTATTCTTAGTTTTGTAGTTTTAATTAGTTTAAGATTTAAATTTTTAGAATTGTTTTGATATGGTTGGTTATCATTGTCTTTTTGTAGAAAATGTTATGTGTTTATTATTGCAAGAATTTGGTGATTAAGTGAAAAATAAATATGTGTGGGTGAGATCATAGCTAGCACATCTCAATTAGATATTTTAATTGAAGTTGTTATAATTTGAAATTTATATGTTAAAATTTGAGGATCTCTTCGAGGAAAGAAATCAAAGGAAATTTGTGGTATTAAAGAAAATCCTAAGCATATATTAGGAAAATATTAAGGAAAGATTGACAAGAAATATCATGGATACATTAATTTGTGTCTCTTTTATTTTTTATTTGAATATTTTTGAAAAAACTGTACAATTAATTTTTAGAAAAGAATATGTGAAGTCTATCAAAACAAACTTTTATTTTAAAATTTGTATTCGAAAAGAAAAAAATATTCATTGTAAAAGGAGGAAAATTGATTTCTAGATATTTGAATGCTTTTGATTTGCTTTGAGTTCTATTATTTTTCTAGGTTGGATGAAGAATATGAATCCATTATTTTAGTTTATACTTTGCCTAAATCATGAGAAAATATATTTATGGTAATGGGGTTATATAGCCTTATTTGGATATTCTTTTCATCCCTTTATTAAGAAAATAAGTTACAAGGAAATCCATGGATGAAGGTTCCAAGGATGTATGACATGTTTAGGGTACACACAAGAACACATATGGTAGAAAAAAGGTCATGTAAATTTCTCCATCAAAGATTTTCATATATCTTGAGCCTCTTCATCTTCTCTCCTCTTTTTTTAAATATATCTTTTAAATATAGTTTTTGTTCTCCTTGGTTTCTCTCTAGGCTCAAAGCTCTCTTAAGATCTATAGCCTTCTATTTTTCTCTTAAAACATTATTTTATCTCTCGTTCTCATTTTAGCTTCTTTAATACTTTACAGGTAAAATAGTTCTGATGAAGGGTGCTCCCCTTATTAACACAAACACACAACAAAATCAAGAATAGAAATATTTGTTAAGATAGGAAATGGACTTTCTATTATCCACCATGAAATGAAATTACAATATTCTAAAATATAACATGCACCTTTAGAAATGCAACATGCACAGCCACATGGGAATTTTATTACAATAATCTGCAAGCTAGACCCACTAGCTGTATAACCCAAAACTCCTGTAGACAACCCTACGAACCTTCAATATATAGGCAATTTTAATCGCCCAAGAAGATTCTATAAACTAAACCCTAAAGTTTGAGGTTGACCATCGCTAGGATAGGATTATTCATTTTTATTACATAAGAGTAGGCCCAAACAAATTTGGAACCCAAAAATAAATTTTGAAGAAACTTTAATATTTTCAAGTTCATGTAGTGTAACTTCCAGAGACCATAACTCATCAACTGTTGACTCGATGGGATGTTGTAACCCAATTTCAAAAATGTCACAAAGTACTCTACAACACCTACCTCAAGCATGCCCAATTAGCCAAGGTTTCAACCCCATTTAGAGCCTCAAAAGCCTTTAAAACTGAGTTTGAAGTTTTATATACCCTACTACCAATACCAAAAATATCCAATATTTACAAACCTAGATTTTATCTGGCAATGAAACTTTACTGGTAGGCTGATACAATCAAACTGAACCTCCAGAAAAAAATTTATGAGCTCAAAGGGAAAAAATTACTAAAAATAGTAACTTTCCAGAAATAGTAACTCTGCACAAAATAGCCCTTATTGAAAAGAAACCAGAAAATATTTTTGGGTGATGCAAGATTGCTCTTACATCCAGGATGCTCCTACTTTAGACACCCTCAGTAATTTGAGAAGTGACCCTATCAGGTCTCAGGTGGTCAAAGGAAAACCAAGATAGTCAACCTCCTCCCTTGATAGCCATGATGAATCTTCTACAAGTCATCCTTTCTATTTGACCAAATATTCTTCATATGTCTTGTTCCTTGTACTTCTGCCAACATGACTGTCCAAAATGTCTTCAATCTAATCTGTAGCTAAAGTAGTTGCTAGAATATTCCATTGTGCTTCTGTGAACTGATCCTCAACACCTCCCTCATGATATTCTATCAAATCTGAAATTTTAAACACTGGTGAAATATTGAGTTCACTAGGCAACTCCACTTCATAAGCATTTCCTGAATCATGCTTCTTCAGTATTTTGCATGGTCTAAAATTTTTCATCTTTAACTTATTATATGTTCCTACTGGAAACCTCTCCATTCTCAAATGAACCATGACCTCATCTCCCACCTGGAATTCCTTATGCCACATTTTCTTATCTGTCTTAGCCTTGTACTCTATATTTATTTTATTAATATGATGCCTCACCTCCTCATGCAAATTCTTGAAGTATTCTACAAAGTCTTCAGCTTCAGTGCTACTCGTCTCTCATTTTTCCAACTTTCTTAATTCTGATGCATTTCTGGGACTACTTCCATATACTATCTAGAATGGTTATTTACTAGTTCTCCTATTGAAAAAATTATTATAATAAAATTTTGCATGTGGTAAAACCAAATCCCATCCCATTGGTTTATCTAAAACCAAGCATCTCAACAGGTTTCCCAAACTCCTATTCACAACCTATGTCTATCCATTAGTTTGTGGATGGTGTGCTGAGCTGAACTTCAAATATGTCTTCAATTTTTTCCACAAGGTTCTCCAAAAATACCCAACAAACTTGGTGCCCCAATATGAAACTATGCTCTTTGGTAATCCATGTAGTCTTACCACCTGCCTGAAAAAAAATTCTTATAAATGAAAAACATCATTTTTCTTCTTGCAAAGAATGAAATGTGCCATTTTTGAAAACCTATCCACCACTGCAAAGATGGAATCATGCCCTCTTTGAGTTCTCAGTAGGCCAAGAACATAATCCATACTAATATCCTCCCATGGCTTCTCTCGTACAGGTAATGGCTGATACAACACTGTATTATGCTTCACTCCTTTTTCTATTTGACATACCCTACAACCTTGTACAAACTTCTTAACATCTTGTTGCAACTGTGGCCAATAATAGTTCTCATTAACCAGAGAAATGATTTTATCTCGCCCAAAATGTCTAGCCAGTCCTCCACTATTCTTTTCTTTGATTAGATTCTCCCTCATATAACTCTTTCTAATGAACAATTGACTACCTCCAAACAACATATCATCTTGGATTATGAAATCCAACCATTTGGTTCTATCCACAGTAACAGGTTCTCTACAAGCTTTCCAAGCTTTGTCAAAATCTGCATTTTCAGGATACAAACTCTTGAGTTCCTTGAACCCAACAACCAAAATTTGCATCTTTGTCAGAAAAATTAGTCTTCTACTAAGGGCATCTGCAACCCTATTAGAATTCTCACTTTGGTGTTTCAAAATAGAAGTGTAACTCTAGAAAAACTCAACTCATTTCAAATACCTCTGAATCAATTTTCCTTGACTATTCAAATATTGCAAAGCTTGATGATCAGTAAATAAAACAAACTCATTGGGAAAAAGATAATATCTCCACTTCCTAAATGCCTGAACTATATAGCATAGAACTCTTGATCATAAAAAAAATATTTTCTCTTGGAATCATTCAACTTCTCACAAAAATAGGCAATGGGTTTACCTTCCTGACTCAAAACTGCTGCAATAGCATTACTACTAGCATCACAGTCTACTTGAAACACCTTGTTAAAATCTTGAAGTGCTAAAATAGGTTGTTCTATAACTTTTATTTTCAACAATTCAAAACTAGAACAATGGTGGAATGAGGATCAATTCAAAGGATCCAAAATGTATTTCTTTATGGACATACCTAAATCTTTAAAAATGAAAATACTAAAGTGGAATAGGGAAGACTTTAGGAACATTTTTGAAGAAAAAAATGCAATTGAGGCATAAATAAACAAAGTAAATGAGGAAGTCATAAAACTTGGAATGAATGAAGAGAGATATCTAAAAGAAAAGGAATTACTTTTCAATCAAGCAAAATTCTCAAGTAAAGAGGAAATCTATTAGAGGCAAAAATATAGGGAGATCTACACTACTACATTTGGGGCCAAATTTTGACAGAAGTTTCCGATAGGTAACTTTTTCTTACGAATTTGGTGTTTTTTTTTGTAATAGGCCCCGATGATGTTGATATTCTAATGGGTGTTTAATTGACCATCGGAATTCCAATAGATTTGGGGTATACAATAAAAAAAAAAGTGAAATAGCCTCATCATTTTTATTTCGATTGCAGAGCAGGAGAAAAGGAGCGACAGCTGAGCACGGGAGAAGGTATGTGATTTCTTCATCTTTCTAGCCTTTGGCATCATATTCAAATGCATTTCATTTTATTGTTGAGGGAGTTTCTCTCTAAAATTACCACATTCTACTGGTGTCGTGCCCTAGCCAGTGCTTTATCTCTATTATTTGATGTTATTGGTGCTTGTGCTCAAGGATATCGATTCACTGTATTCAAATGTTTAGATTCACGTTTGTTGATATTACTAGCATATGTTTTTAATGATGCCATTGTATATTGCTATCACTGAAATGACCCCATTCTACTGGTGTCATGCCCTAGCCCATGCTTTAACTCCATTATTTGATGTTATTGGTGCTTGTGCTCAAGGATATCCATTTTTTTGAAATGTTGACTGTGGTTATCAAATGGATAGCCTGTGAGCTTCTAGCTAGGTGCCATTTGTATTGATAGCTTAGGGAATCAAACATATTGTATCATTGATAGTTGAGACTTTGTTAAAAGGAAATAGGAAAAAGAAAGATTTTTATTTAGTTTCTCTATTTTGATCCCTAAGTGGCTTACAACCCTAGAGAAGTATATGCAGATTTATGGATCCAATTGCAGGATACATAGTAGCCAATAATTCACAAGAAATCCATACATCCAATTTGAATAGAAATTAATATAAAGAACTAGGGTCCTCCAATGGCCCAATCATCTAGACCTTGACTTTCCCCTCAACTAGTGACCCTTCAAAACTGGGTTATCATGCAATCAGTGAGTGATCCTTCATTATCCTGGTCTGCCCTGCATCCAAACATATTGGAAATACACAATACAATGATAACAAGTCTTTCAAAATCCCCCTTCCCCCAAGGAACACTATCAACCATCCCTTCCACATAGCATTTCACAATTTTATGAGTGGATTGTGTTGGAACAATTAACATTAAATAAGGAGAAAACTCCTCAACACATCTTGGAAACCATTGAATTCAATAATAAATGAAACCTAACACCAACACTATTCCTTTCATAGTTGCAGGAAATATGGGAACCATTT
>MU226271.1:28858-41425 GCA_018584345.1 Thuja plicata | reverse complement strand
TCAACTTAAATAATATACATTGTCATGAAAATATTCTATTAAATTCTTTCAAATCCCCGGATTTGATGAGCTAATGAAAGGTAAAACATTCTGTCAATAATATAGACTGAAGAAAGAGAGAACCTATTATGGTCTCTTGAGCTGGTTTATCTTTAGTGTGCATATTCGTTGGTTTTTTGACATTTCATAATTACTTTCTGACAATAGTGTTATGCCTTCGACAGATAAAATGTCAGAGAATCATAATTTATGAAAATTATTCTCACAGTAATGCTATACGTTCGATAGGGCAACCTGTCAAAGAAATGCTACATGAATGTCGCTATTTCAACAGTTAAAGTGTCACAAATAGAAATTTTTTGATAGAAACTTTGACAGTAATGCTATATATCTGACAGGTATATCTGTCAGAATTAGGTGGAAACTGTTGGTATGCCAATAGTTATAATGTCGGAAAGGATATGTTTTTTATAGTTATTTCTGACAGAGATTGTATATTTCTGATAGGTCATGGTGTTGGAATGTCGATGGATGAACCATAGGAAATGCCATAATGAAGTTGTTGTCATGTGCAAGTTTTTGACGTGATGTGGTGTCGGTAAACTGATGAATGTGTCTTCTATCACAATTTCCTATGCAAAAATAGTGAGGGACTCACGTGTCTAAATACTGACAAATGAGCGTTGGAAATTTGACAAATGGCCATCAAAATTTTACCTCAAATGTACTAGTGCTAGCTTTTGAAAGAAGACAGAAATACAAAAAATTTGATAATAGTAGTACGCTTAGAAGAAGTATTAATAGGATGCTCAAAGATGCTTTTTTTCAAACGAAACTAGATAGGATTAATAGTACTAGGATTAAAAGAAGTATTAATAGGATGCTCAAGGTGTTAGAAATACAATAATGGTAAAGAAAGATATTGAGAGGGGGGCGTGAATCAGATCTTCAAAATTAAACACTTAAAACAAACTGATCCACATTCATACATATATGAATCTAATGTAATATCAGATAGCATCCACACAATGAAATAAATAACTCATAACACAAAAACTTAGTAACCCAGAAACCCAAATAGGTAAAACTCAGGTGGGGATGACACCCACAAAATTCTCCACTACTATAGTAATAAAGTGTGCCTGTTAAGGATACAAAAGTTGATTACAAAATTCAATCTACCCTGTTAAAGTTCTTCCCGGTTAAGAGATAAAGATCATTACAATCTACCCTGTGAAAGGATTTCAACTTACAATAAAGTAAGCACTCTATTAGGATATTTAGAAAGGTCTGCTAGAACCACTTTGTTAAGAGATTTTCACCTGATACAATGATTAGAATGTCTCAAGTATTTATCCTTCATTATGCACTCAGATGCTGATGACGGAGCTCATCTTTCCAGTACCTTCTATGATCTCACAATCTGATATAACTTTACTTTGTTGTTCACTATGTTATCACTCTGCTTGATCTCTACTTCTTAACAAAATAACCCTCTATGCATTTTACATCAAAATGCAGTCACCACACACTTCGTCTACTCTCTTCTTACACAAAAAATAGGGTTTAGAAGCAATCTAATATATCTGTTCAAGTCTGAAAGAAAGATCTAGATCAACGATCAAGATCTAATACCTATACCATCAAGGTATTACAATTAATGTCTACAATAGATCATGCATAGGATAAAACAATTAAATGTATAACTAACTCCGTAGAAGAATATTAAATGCATACATAAGTCAGCCCAAAAAGCTTATACAAGTTGGCCAAATCACTTATCCTCAAAGTTTGAATCATTCCAGACATGTATACAAAAAATGTTCTTCTCGACACTTAACATCTTTGTTTCCTACTCGGCTCGACATAATACAACTCGGCTCGGTAATGTAACTAGGCAATCTTAATACTGCTCGGCAATGTTGATTGGCCTTGCATAGTTTTAGCTCGGCCACAGTGATAGCCAACTAAAACTTCCTAAGTGAATGACTAAGTGTTGGTCACTAATCATCAGTAGAACTTAGAGATTAACAATCTCCCCCTTTGATATTAGTGGCAAAAACACACTTATCATTACTTCCGTTCATTTCATCAAAATTTTGCCTAAGTATACTAAGTGCTCCCCCTAGGAATATACTTAGAATTATTCATACAAAATTTTACATGCCTTCAAAAAATATATACAAGTGTACATGTTCTGTACTGATGTATCATAATGTATCCTTTCCAACTTTCGTACCAATTTCCCCCTTGTTTTTGTCACTGATTGCTGGTGGGGTTAAGTTGTACTT
This sequence comes from Thuja plicata, assembly GCA_018584345.1. Classification (NCBI taxonomy): domain Eukaryota; kingdom Viridiplantae; phylum Streptophyta; class Pinopsida; order Cupressales; family Cupressaceae; genus Thuja; species Thuja plicata. The sequence continues at coordinate 39,134 of MU226271.1, read as the reverse complement.
ATCCAAAAAAAAATTATGAAGCTACAGGGTGGATTCAAATGTAGTATCCCATTTTTCCTTAGCAATCTTCATATCTTCCAATTTTATTTCTAACTCGGCAGCTAGACTCACTAAACTTTCTGCAGTTGAGAGATTTGCATTTCTCTGTGATAACTCCTTTGCAATTGAAATGTCCTTTTGTATGACCTCCAAGTGAGGCAATAGGCTTGTCTAAATAGTTATCAATTTGGCCCTAATTTGACCATCTTTAGCCATAAGCTCTGCTATTCTCAGTTGTGCATTGATCAACTTAGTAAGATGTAAAGAACTAGAAGTAGTATCCTTACCCAAAGTAGTGCCAGTTGATCTCCAATCTAACTGTAGCTTCTCAACAAGCTGTAGATTATCCTTTGTGAAGAATTCAACATCACATAGTTTCTTGTATAAAGAATAAACATTTTCTGTAACTTTCTCCAAAATTTCTACAAGTGTAGAAAGTTCAACTTATTTTTTTGCAATGTCTTCTGAGATTTTCTCTAGAACTTTGCTCTCAAATCTCCTCTCGGACCATTGTAGAAGTTTTTCATTACTGTTAATATCATCATCAGTTACCTTCTATATAATGTTAACTAATTGATCAATAATTGGAGCTTGAGGCATTTCATCATCTAAGTCAAAAGCCTTTGCAAATATATCCTTGATGTCATGCAACACCTGCTTTTGCTTCTATTCTATTTTCATCTCTTCCTGTCTCTTCTTCCTCTTAAGAAATTATTGAAGAGTCCCTATTTGTTCAAAAGATAATTCATTGGGATCCAATTGTGGAATCACAATTACCTCATCTAATGTTACATCTATAATTTGAGGCTTCTTCTTCAGAACTTTCTTTTTCTTCAACTCTGGTGAACTTATGCTCGGCTGCATAATACCTTTTCCTGTGACAGTGTCAATGTCCAATGCCTCTTTTAATTTTGTCAATATTGTCTATGGATTAGGCATACTCCTAGTTTTAGGACCTGTGGGGGTGGATGATGCAGAGTGTAGTAGACCAACCAACACTTGCATTGCCTCTTCTTCCTTAGGCTTATCAATAGTATCCTTCACCACTATACAACTATCTAAAACTATTTTGACAACCTCTAAAATAGGTGGATTATGTGAAGTTACCTCTTGGGAATTTTTTTGTTGTTTCTCTTCACCTTTCTAATCATTGACAAATTCAATTATCTCATCAGATGTTGTGGTCTTTCCTTTTTCAATATCAGTTGCCTTAATAGGCGAATCAATGTATGTACCACTCAGCATATCTTGTTCCTCGGCATTCAAATTGCTTGGATCATCAACTAAGAAATCCATCAGACTGTCTGCAGTTAAATCAACAAAATTTGTTGAGTCTAATGCATCTTTGGTCTTGTCCTATTCTATAGCAATCTGGCCTTGAGTCATCTATGGCTCAGGGGTAGTCTCCACTTCAACTTCTTTTGTCTTTTGCTCAGATGTTCCCTCACCAAATTTCTTATCTTTTTGAATGGCTAGTCCAAAGATTTCCTTCCAAATCCTTGTACTCTATTGTACTACACCTTCAATATCATTTTTTAGAACAACATAACCTCTGAGCTTAGGAACAAACCTATTCTTGTATTCCTCAATGAATTTGGCTCTTTGTTTTGAAGTTAACTCGGGTATTACCTTGGCTAGAGTTCCTTCCCTGATCTGTCTCCCTGTGGTAAGTGAAAATTCCCATTTTCTTGATAGAAAATTATATAGTTCATTCAACAGATGGTTTCCTATCTTTGTAGGAGTTAACTTGAAATTATTCATCATATCCAAGAATGCTTCCTGAACTTTGTGCTTATCCACATTATTCAATTTCTCATACTTAATGAACTTGAAGGTTGCTAACCTTGTTGAATTCCTCAAAGTGTCACATACCTCATCAATACTAGCTGGTTTCTTAAATTGTGCTATAGGTATGTTGCTGGGTTCATCAATTTTAGTCCTTTTATCATCACTATCTATCCCCAAGTCTAGTTTCCTCCTTGGTCTCTTTGCTGGCTTACTCGGCTCAGCCTTAGGAGCAATTTTAACTTCCTTTCTAGAACTTCTTTCTCCAACCTTCTTCTTTTCATACACTTTTGTTTGTACTTCTGCTGGAGAAGTAACATTAGATGCTCTAGTCCTTAGATGATTAGCTGTAGGAGGTGTAACCTTAGGTTTAGCTTTGCTCGGCTTGATTACTATGATAATTGATGGTCTTTTACCCTTATCTTTCTTAGTGATCTCCTTAGATGCACTCACTTCCTCTTCTGTAGATATATCCTCACCTTATCCAGTGGTCAGGCCTAAAGGTGCATCCTCACATTCTTCATCACTACCTCAACCAACCATTTTCTTTAGATTTTTCATAATTTTCTTTCTTTTCCTCTCCATAGTTCCCTTTATTAAACTTCTTCAAATTTTTACTTTGGCTTCATCAAACTTTCCAAATATTTATTTTGTAGTATCAATTGCCTTGGCTAGGAGTGCAATGATGGCAGTTGATGCTTCATCAATGTTAATTTCATATGGAAATGGTTCTAAGCATGTTACCCTAGGTGTCAGAACCTGGATATATGTGTTATCTGTATCAAATAGAAAACAAATTTCTTCATAGTGCTTCTCCACTAGTGATCTATGAATACTAGTTCTTAATCTCATTCTCTTCTTGAATTCTACAAAATAGCTCCCCATAATTCTATTGAAATTACTTCCTAGTTTCTCAATACATTCACTAATCTGAACTATAATGGTTCTATCCCTTTTCCAAACAATATTTCCCAAAGTAGGAAATGTATCCTGAATGTAGAAGAATATACGGACTAGTAAGGAACAAAACTTACATGATGAGCTCTTAGCCTTTCTTATTGATGCTAGGTTCTTGGCTAATTATGTCTATTGTAGCTCAGAAAGATCATATGTATGAGTCTTCTTAACAATTTTCCATGCCTAGTCAATGACTGTACAAGGAACACTATCCAATCTACTTGACTAATAGAACTTATGTGCTATTACTCTTATTCAAAAATCAAGTTCTAGGTCTTTAATTGTAGAGATAGTCATACCTCTATTATTCCATATGGCTCCAGTGTTTAGTGTAATTTCCTCTTTTCTTTTATCCCTCATTGTTTGTTTCCCGTTAACTATAGGATATCCAGTCACTCGATGAATCATGTTTTTAGTAATCTTGACTGGTCCATTATCCAACCACATACACATATCATGAACTCAGCTAAGAATAACCTTAATCCATTTGTCTTTGAAACCTTGTGGAAAATCTAGGGCACGAGTTAACCCTTTGTTGGCTAAATGTTTGAATTCTCCCTTCAAAACTCCATCGACAGACAATTTGCTATAGGATTTCCTTAATTAATTATCACCTACTTCACCAATCTTAACCATGTAACACGATCGAACATCATGGATCATAAGTACCTTGGGTGGAATGGATGAGAGGGCTCTGGTTAAATTATTCTAAATCACACTTTCAAGAATGTCTCAAAAGATGAGAGGTGCACATTCATCACTCAGTACTAACTGAATTTTCTCTTGTTCTCCCTCCATACTTTTAGCTGGTGCGGAAGAGCTTGCAACCATAATCTTGAAATTAGGGTTTGAAAGATGAAGAACAGGGTACATCGGCAAGTAACACTTCACACTATTCACCTTAGGATAGCTGACGGCACGCTGACGAAATCTTCAATGCTAACTTTATTAAGAATTCAAATTACTCCAATCGCTCCATAAACAGTAAAAAATGCAAGGTAAAAATGAAGTATCAACTCTTCATCCTTTATAGACTTTGAAAGGTCAAGGTAGGTAAGAAATGAATGTTCTTCCCATTGAGTTAGTGCAATCCAGTTGCCCTTGAATTTCTAACACAACTTGCATCCCACTCCGCTTACTAAACTTGGCCAACAAAACTCAACACACACTAAAGAACTCGACCTTAGTGTCCATGATTGGTGCTCGACACCTATAGTGCAATTGGCTTATCTCAGCATTTGTCTTCAAAATATGTCCGGGTGCATCTTAACATATGCAAATATGGACTTTGGTACATTTCATGTTAGGAACTGATGTAAGATAAGAATTTTAAATGCAATTCCTTACATACCTCTTTTACTTAGTTGGAGATTATGTGATCATCTGATCCATTAGATTGGGTGACCTTAGCTTCACTAGCTTCACTGCTACATGGTTCAGACTTCTTAACCCATGTCTTGTTCATTTGTGCTCTAATCTGCTCAATAGTAGGAGCAGGTACCCTAGTCTTACAATCTTTCCTTGTATGACCAATTTTTAGACAACTGTGACAAACTAGGCTTCCATTCATACAACTCTTAGACTTTCCTCTGAAATGTGTCCTTATACAGTTTTCTGGAACATGTCCATACTCACCACAATAATGACAACTATGCCATGTGTTGTAATCCCACTTGTAAGTATTGCCTTTTTCTTGGTGATTTCTCTTGTGCCTTTGATGTCCACTGTTGTTTACCTTTAGATCGGCAATCTTGTGCTCTATGACCATATTTGTGATAGTTATAGGAATTACCATTGAGTCTAGGTGTTTTTCTTTTCTTTGTCGTACATTCACGTGCTTGATGTCCAAACTTATTACAGTTAAAGCAATAACCATTAAAGTTAGTTTTAGGATTGGACCTACCATTCTCGCTTCGGCAAATGTTTGATGTATGACCTGGTTTCCCACAGTGGTGGCAAATAGGTTTGTTGTTTCTTGGCTTTTCATACCTTCTTTCACCTATCTTAGATGATTCTCCATCTTCAGTGGTTTTATGTTGTTCAATGTGACCTAATCCAGAAGAATCTTTAGGTCTTCTTGATGCTTCCACCAGTTGTTCAAAGTAGCTCATAGTTGCATTGGGATCATTCAGTCTGTTATTAAGTTCTTTCTCAGATCTCAATTCATCTTTCAACTGACTATTCTCAGATCTAAGATTTACAATCTCCAAGTCTTTCCTACTGATCTCCTAATTCATTAGTAGTAATTGATTTTCCATGTCAACTTGATTGACTGTCATTGTTTGTACATCATGTGTTCTTTCATCAAGTCTGATAGTCATCATTCTTTTTTCTTCTTCTGCCATAGCCTTGTCATCTTTGACTTTCTTTTTCTATTCAAAAACTTCACACATTCTTATTGATTGGGCTTCTTGTTCCTTTTTCAAGTTTCTAACTTCTTCACATAGTGCACTGTTCTTTTCCAGTAGATCTGCTATTGCTGCATCGCTCTTAGTAGAATCTCCATTCTGAAATAGATTTGTGGTGTCCTCTTCCTGATAATGAGTGTCATTCATTAGTTTGGAAAAATCTTTCCTTGTATTCAAGGACTTCTTTAATTCATGTCTTCCTATCTCAAGCTGTTGTAGTGCTAGCTGAATATCAATCTTTTGATTCTCAATGACTTTACCCATCTTGTAGATCTCCATCTCAAGATCTGTATTCTCAAACTGATTATGACCTTTTTAGAGAACTTAGCTCTGATACCAATTGTTGGAAATATAATTATGGGAAAGCAAGATACTAAGAGGGGGGGAGGGGGTTAATCAGATCTTCAAAATTAAACACTTAAAACAAACTGATTCACATTCATACATATATGAATCTAATGTAATATCATATAGCATCCACACAATGAAATAAATAACTCATAACAGAAGAACTTGGTAACCCAGAAACCCAAATAGGTAAAACTGGGGTGGGGATGACACCCAAAAAATTCTCCACTATTACAATAATAAAGTGTGCCTATTAAGGCTACAAAAGTTGATTACAAAATGCAATCTACCCGGTTAAAGGTCTACCCGGTTAAGAGCTAAAGATCATTACAATCTACCCTGTGAAAGGATTTCAGCTTACAATAAAGTAAGCACTCTGTTAGGAGATTTAGAAAGGCCTTCTATAACCACTTTTTTAAGAGATTTTCACCTGATACAATGATTAGAATGTCTCAAATATTGACCCTTCATTATGCACTTAGATGCTAATGATGGATCTCCTCTTTCCAGTACCTTCTATGATCTCATAATCTGATACAACTTTACTCTTTTGTTCACTATGTTGTCACTCTGCTTGATCTCTACTTCTTAACAAAATAACCCTCTATGCATTTTACTTCAAAATTTAGTCACCACACACTTTGTCTACTCTCTTCTTACACACAAAATAGGGTTTAGAAGAAATCTAATATATCTATTCAAGTCTGATAGTGAGATCTTAATCAATGATCAAGATCTAATACCTATACCATCAAGGTATTACAATTAATGTTTACAATAGATCATGCATAGGATAAAACAATTAAATGCATAACTAACTTCGTAGAAGAATATTAAATGCATACATAAGTCGGCCCAAAAATATTATACAAGTCGGCCAGATCACTTATCCTCAAAGTTTGAATCATTCCAGTCATGTATACAAAAACTATTTTACTTGGCACTTAACATCTCTGTCACTTGCACTTAACATCTCTATCTCCTACTCGACTTGGCATAATACAACTCAGCTCAATAATGTAACTAGGCAATCTAAATACTACTCAGCAATGTTGCTCAGCCTTGCATAGTTTTAGCTCAGCCACAGTGATAGCCAACTAAAACTGCCTAAGTGAATGACTAAGTGGTGGTCACTAATCATCAATAGAACTTAGAGATTAACAATCTCCCCCGTTGATATTAGTGGCAAAAACACTTATCATTACTTCCATTCATTTCATCAAAATATTGCCTAAGTATACAAAGTACTCCCCCAAGGAATATACTCAGAAATAATCCATACAAAAAGTTTACATGCCTTCAAAAATTTATATACAAGTGTACCTATTATGTACTGATGTATCATACTGTATCCTTTCCAACTTCCTTACTGATTTCCCCCTTGTTTTTGTCAATGATTGTAGGTGGGGTTAAATTGTAATTATCCAAAAATTGTTTATGAAGGTGTAAGGTGGATTCAAATGTAGTATCCCAGCTTTCCATAGAAATCTTCATAACTTCCAATTTTATTTCTAGCTCGGAAGCTAGACTTACTAAAATTTCTGCAGTTGATAGATTTGCACTTCTCTGTGATAATTCCTTTGCATTTGAAATTTCCTTCTGTATTACCTCCAAGTGAGGAAATAGGCTTGTCTGAATATTTATCAATTTGGCCCTTATTTGACCATCTTCATCCATAAGCTCGTCTATTCTCCGTTGTGCATTTATCAACTTATTGAGATGTAAAGAACTAGAGGTAGTATCTTTACCCAAAGTAGAACCAGTTGATCTCAATCTAACTATAGCTTCTCAACAAGCTATAGATTATCCTTTCTAAAAAATTCAACATCACATAATTTTATGTACAAAGAATAAACATTGGCTGTAACTTTCTCTAAATTTTCTACAAGAATAGATAGTTCAACCTTTTTTGTTGCGATCTCTTCTGAGATCTTCTCTAGAAATTTGCTCTCAAATATTCTCCTAGACCATTGTAGAATCTTTTCATTGTTATCTATGTCCTCATCAGTTACCTTCTGTACAATGTGTTGCCCCACTTTTGGTCTTTATATCTCAAGACAAAAATGGATGTTTTATGTGTAGTAGTAGTCATGGAAGTTTCATGCAAGTCCGGAGTCTAGGTCTAGAGATCTCCTTAGGATAGAAGGCCTTTATCAAATTTCCCTAACTTGACTTCTCCTTCCTAAGTCAGGGGGATTTTGGGTATGAAAGTCATATTTTATCGGGTAGGTTAAGTCCCTGATCCAGTAAAGGCCATGTTTTAAAAGGATTCTAACTTCAAAATCACATACAGATGAAATACTTTGCTTCATATCTTCAAGTTGCGGCATTGGCAGGAAATCAAGTTTTGGCTTCTCCATGGTGGAAAATCACATATGGGGTGCACCTTCCACAATTGACAAACTTAAGAATATCAGAGATAAATAAAGATAGAAATTGAGGAAACCAGGGACAAGAAAGCTTTGAGCTATCATATCAAACCTACGAAAAGCAAAATAAATGATCAAACGAAGAAGATTTCATGGAATTCGCCATAGGTGGAAAAGCAAAAAATGGCTTCTCCTCTTCTCTTGCCAGCGGGTTTCGATTCATGAGATATATTTTCTGCCAAACTATCTAGTTGAAGAAATTTCAAAGGATAATTCATCCCATAAGAGATTCGGCACATGAAAGGGCCAATGGAATCAACATATATCATTCTGGCACCCCTATAGGCTAGAATTCTCCTTTGGCAGATTTTCAGATAGGGAGCACTCCAAAAGGATTTTTCTGCCCAAAGGAGAAGCAGAAAATTAATTCTCCGCCGCTTCAAGAAAGTTACCGTTATGGTTACTAAAGTAAAAAAAAAAAATTCGAATGGCATGTAAGAAAAGTAATTAATTCAAATAAGGTCGTTTTACTTTGTAATGGACTTGTTCATTAAAATTCTTTTCATTCGTGTGGCACGGGAAGTCGGCCGTTAAACGGTAATAATTCAAAAAGTATAAAATCGGTTGAAGATTTCAAATTGGAGCCACCGTCATTCACCAAATTGTCTGAATTCAAATTAGCTAAGATCAGTTGCTCCTTGTCTCTATTTTCTGAAGAGAGATTCAAATCTTCAAGGTGAATCATACATCCATGGCTTCTAGATTTGTGGGATTTGACAGAATGAACGACATCACTTCCGAATGGCACAAAATCTCAGACACCTCGCTGAATTTCTTCGACATGTAGAACTTTTAGAATAGATTGAAAGCAGAGCAGATACACCCAATCACTAAGAAGGTTAAGGAGAGTGGGTTAGTCAAAGCCGCTGGTTTTCCTGTAGTTGTTCAAGCTCCTGAGTTGGTCCAGGAATCTATAGCTCGATACAACCTGGACACCAAGAAAATTCTCCTCCCAGACAACACAGTACTCCTCTCCATTGATAGAGAATCTATCTAGAATTCTCTCTGTATCCCAGAGCAAGAAGAATACTCTGAGATGACTTATAGCCAGGTAGTTTCTGAATATTCAGGAAAGAGGCTAGTCTGGAAAAGAGAAATTATGAATTCATGGTTTAAAGAACCCAAGAGCGCCAAGGGCAAGCTGCCAAAAACATTATTTGGCACAAATCTGAAACCCGAGATCATGGACATCCTCGTATTACTTCACAGGATTAGAGGTGAGGGTGAAGCTTTTAATTTTATTGAACAACATTTCTTCCTAGTCCAGATAATCTATTCTCAGCATCATTTTATTGACTGGGCCTTGATGGTGAGTGAGAATCTCTCAGATGCCCTAAATAGGGCCAAGTTCCAGAATGAATTTTACATGTCTTGTGTCCTTACATATATTTTAGCTACGATTCAAATCTGGCCTGGACTTCCTAGATTAGAGGAATTCCCAGTTATGTGAAAAGCTATGAGTTTTTCCCTTCTCTGCAACTACAAAATAGTTATGTTGATTATCTCATAGTTAATGATGCCTTTACAATGAGACTATGTAGGGAGCTACAAGGTTGTCTAGAGAGGAGATTTTCTCCTAAAGCCATGGCTTTTATAAGCCAATTTGGATGCTATTTTATTCAGTTTGGAGACTTCTCATATCTTCGTCTTGTAGGTTTCGACGATTTTCCTTTGAAACTACCCAGATATCCAACAGACATGATCGTGCTGATTGAAGTAATGAGGCAAGCACTTCAGGTGAACTTGATCTGTTTGGAGGCAAAGAATAAAGGCTACGAGTTCCCAATGGCCATCGGAGCTTATAGCTGTGTGTCCTGATCAGAGGCAAAGAATTTCCTTAAAACATTCTCGAAGAAGTTCTCTCTGGAAACATATGACATTCTGAGGCCACAGTATGACCCGGTTGATTATGCCAGAGACGTCTTACAGATGAGCCAGGCCACTCACCATGTACCTAATATTGAAGACTATTGGGCCAATTGCAAAGATGATCTAGAGAGTAGGGAAAGATTCTATGCCCGGCTAACCATTGAACAGATCAAAAAGTTCAATGTCAACATTGTGGTGAAAGGGCTAGAAGATGATGGTAATCATTTGTACGATGACACCTACTTGGAGAAAATAAAGTCCACCCCTATCAGCTTAGAGCCTATGCTAGACTAGGGAGTAAGTGACTTACAAACTGTTAGAATATGTAATCTTTCCTTGGTGAAATATATTATAAACCAAGGTAGTTTAGTTTATTTATTATGTAAGTAGGAGATTCCTATAGAATCCCTACATGAACACTTTTCCTCTTTTCCATGTGTG
>MU226271.1:0-16576 GCA_018584345.1 Thuja plicata | reverse complement strand
GCTTTAAAGAGAAATAAAACAATTAAATTCAAATAAAACAATATTAAATCAAAGAGATAAAACAGTTGAAATAGGAAGAAAACAATTTATTGAATTCTTTTCAATAAAACTTTCTGTTTTTAACTGGTTTTTCTAGTTGTTTTATTTCAAAACAGGAAAGTTTCTATTATGATCCTCTCAGAGTCTCTAAAAGAACTCTCTTTCTTCATTCAAACCCCCTGAATCATTATAGAAAAATTGCATTGTTAGAATACTAAATTGTTGTCTCATTTTCTTAATATCATATAGAGTAATTGCATATGGAAAATAGATAGCTTTCAATTTTTTGATTAATGGCATTTAGTATTCATGTTTAGGTGATCTCTCATGTTTCAATTCCTAGCATAATCTTGCATTGCATTGCATTTATGATGTTAAATCCTTCATTCTTAGATTGGTTCATGGTTGTGAGACTCTTGTCCTGAGAGAAAATTTCAAAAACCCCCATCTAGATAGAAGGCAACAGGTCAAATCACACAGGCAGGCAGGATGAATAACTCATATTCAGTCTTGTTTGTTCTTGGTGAAGAAGGACTATGTTGACGTGTGTGGTTGATTGAGAAGGCCAAAATTAACTCATACAGATGGGACCTCTTATGCAGTCCTAACTCGGAGTCAGAAAGATAAAGGCCATGGTTTGTCACTGCCTAAAAACAATGAGGCATCTACTTCCAATTCAAAGGAGCCTAATCAAGGTATGAGGATTCCTCAACTAGGTAAAGAACAAAACTCTTTTGACATTATTCAATTATGTAGAGATTCCAGAATTCAGATTTCCCCCATAGACTATCTTAAGGCTAATCCTATTGAGTTGCAAAAACTGGTAGATTATTGTAAAGGTGGGAACCAAGAGTTAAATAAAAACATCATGACTACCATAGAAAATGAGTCCTTATTTGCAGACCTAGTTGAACAGAGGGAATCATCTATTTTAGCCACCTTCCCAGGCCAAAATCCTGATCCATTCTGTGTCTTTATATATTAACAGTTGTAGATTGAGAAATTGTATAATAGACTCTGTGGCATCTAACAATGTAATGCCATCTACCATGGCCAAAGCCTTGGGACTTACCCTCACCAAAGCCCATGGTAGATGTTACTCCATGGATTCCAAGCAAGTACCCCTAGTTGGCCAGATTAAGGATGCTCAAGTGGCCTTAGTAGCACATCCCGAGAAGAAGATGTTGTTAACCATCCTCGTCACTGATATACTTGCTAGCTATGGTTTTTTGTTAAGCAGGAGTTTTTGCAGAGACCTTTGAGGGGAGATAAAGTTGGATTGGTCCCAAGCCCTGATTCTAGTAGGTAAGAAAAAGATTAAACTAGTCCCTGAGGAAAAGGCTAGGTTTACAGTGTTGAAATCTAATGATCCTAAGGCTCAAACCTTGTATCAAGAATTGGAGTTTGGCAATTATATGTTGTTCACTGACGAACCTGAGAAAGAAATGAAAATCGCCAAAAAGGAAAAGTAATTTTCTGCTGAAGAAACACCACCACAAATATGGACTCTTGAATTTGACGGCATTTGTGTGTCATCAGGATCTGGTGGAGGTGTGGTTTTGATATCACCCGACGAAGTATGTGAGTCATTGGCTTACAAATTAGAGTTCGAAAACACCAAAAACACCACCAAATATGAGGCCCTTCTGTTAGGGATTACCGCCACAAAAGAAAGAGGTGTGAAAATTCTAAGAGCTCGTGGTGATGCTCAGCTAATTGTATGACAAGTGAAGAATCAGTACTCTGTAAAGAACCATAGGTTGAAGAACTACAGAAACATAGTATGGGATGAAATAGAAGCATTGGATGCTTTCTTTATCGAATTTGTGCCAAGAGAGTTGAATTCCAAAGCCAATTCTTTAGCTGTCTCAACTTCATTACTACTTCCCCACCCAGAATTCAAAGATAAAAAATACCAAGTGGAAGTTATATATCAACCATCTGTGCCCGATAACGTAGAGGATTGGCAAGTTTTTGAAGATGACAAAAATCTCCTTCTCTTTCTAGAGAGCGGTGGTGACTTCCACAAAGATATTCATGGTAACCGCAAAGGAAGCCGCCAAAGTGAGCCAAAGAAAGATAAGTTAGATGTTATTGAATTGCAAGGTAATATCATTTTGCCCCATCTAGTCACTCTTCAAAAACTCTTCAACAGACATGACATGTTTGTGAAAAAGAAAAGAATTGAAAGAGGGCCTACCACTGGTGAATATGAAGAAATGAATATTGGAATTGAAAAAGACCCCAAAATGATCAATATTGGGAAGTGTTGTACAGAAGAAGAAAGGAATGAGGCCAAGAAGATTTTTCTAGAATACTTAGATGTTTTCGCCTGGAGCTATGAAGATTTGAAAAGTTTTATGAATGGGAATTTCAAACACCAGATTCCCTTGAAACCTGAATCTACTCCTTTCAGACAAAAACATAGAAACTACAACCCCAAAGTTGCTGATGCCATATTCAGAGAAGTTGATAAAATGCTCAAAGCCAAGATCATATATCCCATCCATCACTCTACTTGGGTTGTGAATATAGTGCATGTAAGGAAGAAGAACGGAGAAATAAGGATCTGTGTTGACTTTAGAAATCTAAATCAATCTTCTTTGAAGGACAATTATGCCCTCCCCAACATGGATCATCTTTTGCAAATTGTAGCAAGAGCCAAAATGATGTCTATGTTAGACGGCTTCTCAGGGTATAATCAGATAGAAGTTGCGTAGGTAGATCAGCATAAAATGGTTTTCACCACCCCGTGGGGGACCTTTGCATATCATAGGATGTCGTTCAGATTGATCAATGTCGGAGCCACTTTTCAGAGAGGTATGGATATTTCTTTTAAAGTAATATGAAGAACAAAATCATTGGTATGTATTTGGATGATCTTACCGTGTTCTCTAAAAAGATATTAGATCATATAAATGATCTAAGAAGAGTATTGCAAAGGTGCCAGGAGGAAGGGATTTCATTAAATCCCAAGAAATCAGTGTTTTGCATAAATGAAGGGAAACTATTGGGTCATATAGTCTCCCAGGAAGGTATAAGAATTGATCCCGAAAGAGTGAGAGCTATTCAACAACTGAGTTTACCGGTAAGTAAAACAAGAGTGAAGTCTTTTTTTGGTCAAGTCAACTTCCTCAGGAGATTTGTATCTGATTTCTCTAAAATTACTAAACGCATTGTTGATATGATGAAGGGGAATGTGAATTTCAATGGAATGACCTGGGTAAGAAAGCTTTTAGAAGTATCAAGGATGCCATAGCTAACACCCCAGTATTATGTCATCCAGATTATAAGAAAGATTTTATAATCTATTGTTATTCTTCTGAACACACTCTGACAGCTATTCTAATGCAAGAGAATGAGGAGGGAATTCAAGCCAACATAGCTTTTATGAGTACACCTCTAAAGAACCATGAGTTGAGATATTCTTAGACTGAAAAGAACACTTTTGCAGTGGTAAAAGCTCTTAAAAATTTTAGATTTTATATCCTACATTCTCACTCCCTGGTGTATGTACGTGAGGCTATAGTGAAGAGTATTCTAACTCAACAAGATGTGGGATGTAACAACCAAGGAGCGTGGGTAGCAAAAACCCAAGAATAAAACATAGAGATCAAGCCTACCAAGTTGGTGAGAGGGAATGCTTTATGCAAAGCAATGGCAGCAAATCAAGCAGACAAAGACCCAAGAGCTACACAGCTGGTTTTGGCGGTAAGTATGCAAGACCCATGGTTTGAAAACATTGTGTATTTCTCAACCTATGGTGAATTTCGTGAAGGATTAAATTCAAAGCGAAGGTGAGACCTAAAATTGAAGGCTTCTAAATATGTAATCTAGAAAGATAGACTATATAAGAGATCTATAGATGGAACATTCCTTCAATGTGTCGATAAATAGCAACAAGAGAAACTATTAAAAGTTTTTCATGATGAAGCTTGCGGAGGACATTTCTCCTCATCAGTCACCGTGTTCAAAATTTTGAGACAATGTTATTACTAGCCGGGAATGTTTAAAGATGCATACTAGTGGGTATCAAGATGTGAAAAATGTAAGAAGTTTATCAGGAAGCCATAGTTAGCAGCATTACCCCTCAGACCCGTGATAATTGAAGGACCATTCCAATTGTGGGGACTCAATTTTATTGGCCCTATAATCCCTATGTCCAGTGCAGGTCACACTTATATAATTACTGCAACTGACTATTTCATGAAATGGGTGGAAGTTAAGGCGACCAAAAGAACTACTTCAGAGATAGTATGTGAGTTCATCAAAGAAAACATCCTGGTAAGATTTGGTGTACCTATTAAGTTGGTTATGGATAATGCCAAATACTTTTCCTCTCAAGAAATTACTGAATTTATTTTTGAGTATGGCATCATGATCAGCCACTCTTCTGATTATTTCCCTCAAGGGAACGGTCAAGCAAAATCTAGCAACAAAAATTTAGTGAACATCATGAAAAAGATCGTGGCAGAAAACTAGAGAAATTGGCATAAAAAGATCCATGAAGCCCTCTAGGCGGATAGAGTGACACCCAAAAGAGCCATTGGTGTATCTCCTTTTGAACTCATCTACGGAGTAGAAGCCAGTTTTCCATTGCCATTGGAATTAGCAACTTGCAAGCTGAAGACAGTAGTAGAAGATGGCATATATGAAGATGGTTTGGAGAAAAGGATCCTGTACCTAAGAAAATTGGAAGAATAAAGGGAGAAAATGGTTGATCATATCACGCGTCATCAGATGTGTGTGAAGAATCTGTTTGATAAAAAGAGTAGGCCCCAAAAATTTATGGAAGGAGACATGGTGTTATTGTGGGACAAGCGCAAGGCACCCAAAGGCATGCACGGGAAATTCAAAACACTATGGAAAGGACCTTTCAAAATCCATCAGGCGTTCAATAAAAACTCTTTCAAATTGACTTATCCAAATGGAGAGGTACTACCCCTGACATATAATGGTTAGGATTTGAAGCTCTATCAAATCTAAATTAAAAGTAGGTAACCCCTGTATTGTACCATAGTTACGTTTAGTTCTTGTTCTTGTTTTCCTAGTTAGGTTCCCTTTCTGCTTTCCTCCCTATGTCTTTCTTTAGTTTTTGTTGTGAGCCACCTTTTTGTTGAGCTTTGTGAAACTAGAGATTTGAGTTCCTTGCTTAGACATGAGAATGTCTAAGTCCCCAGACAGAGCCAGCTATTGCCCCACTTTTGGTCTTTATATCTCAAGACAAAAATGGATGTTTTATGTGTAGTAGTAGTCATGGAAGTTTCATGCAAGTCCAGAGTCTAGGTCTAGATATCTCCTTAGGAAAGAAGGCCTTTATCAGATTTCCCTAACTTGACTTCTCCTCCCTAAGCCGGGGGGATTCCGGGTATGAAAGTCATATTTTATCGGGTAGGTTAAGTCCCTGATCCGATAAAGGCCATGTTTTAAAAGGATTCTAACTTCAAAATCACATACAGATGAAATACTTTGCTTCATATCTTCAAGTTGCAGCATTGGCAAGAAATCAAGTTTTGGCTTCTCCATGGCAAAAAATCACATATGGGGTGTGCCTTCCACAATTGACAGACTTAAGATAATTTGAGATAAATAAAGATGGAAATTGAGGAAACCAGGGACAAGAAAGATTTGAGAACTCATCTCGAACCTACGGGAAGAAAAATAAATTATCAAATGAAGAAGATTTCATGGAATTTTCCATAGGAAAAAAAGTAGAAAATCGCTTCTCCTCTGCTCCTGCTGGCGGGTTTTGACTCGCGAGATACATTTTCTGCCAAACTATCTAGTTGAAAAAATTTTGAAGGTTAATTCATCCCATAAGAGATCTGGCACATGAAAGGGCCAATGGAATCAACATATATTATTTTGGCACCCCTATAGGCCAAAATACTCCTTTGGAAGATTTTTAGATAGGGAGCACTCCAGAAGGATTTTTCTGCCCAAAGGAGAAGTGGAAAATTAATTCTCCGCCGCTTCAAGAAAGTTAGCGTTACGGTTACTAAAGTAAAAAATGTTTTCTAACGGCATGTAAGCAAAGTAATTAATTCAAATAAGGCCGTTTTACTTTGTAACATAATTATTCATTAATGTAAAATTATTTTCATTCGTGTGGTGTGGGAAGTCGGTCGTTAAACGGTAATAATTCAAAAAGTATAAAATCGGTTGAAGATTTCAAACTAGAGCCACCGTCGTTCACCAAATTGTCTAAATTTGAAGTAGCTAAGATCAATTTCTCCTTGTCTCTATTTTCTGAAGAGAAATTTGAATCTCCAAGGTGAATTATACATCCATGGCTTCTAGATTTGTGGGATTCGATGGAATGAATGGCATCACTTCCAAATGGCAGAAAAATCTCAGACACCTCGCTGAAGTTCTTTGACATGCAGAACTTTCAGAATAGATTGAAAGTAGAGCAGAGACACCCTATCACTGAGAAGCTTAAGGAGAGTGGGTTAGTCGAAGCCGCTGGTTTTCCTGTAGCTGTTCAAGCTCCTGAGTTGGTCTGGGAATGTATAGCCCAATACAACCTAGACACCAAGCAAATTCTCCTCCCAGACAACACAGTACTCCTCTCCATTGATAGAGAATCTATCCAAAATTCTCTCCATATCCCAGAGCAAGCAGAATACTCTGAGATGACTTATAGTCAGGCGGTTTCTGAATATTCAACAAAGAAGCTAGTCTGGAAAAGAGAAATTATGAAGCCATAGTTTAAAGAACCCAAGAGCGCCAAGGGCAAGCTGCCCAAAACATTATTTGGCACAAATCTGAAACCCAAGGTCATGGACATCCTGGTATTACTTCACAGGATTAGAGGTGAGGGTGAAGCTTTTAATTTTATTGAATAGTGTTTCTTCCTGGACCAGATAATCTGTTCTCAGCATCATTTTATTCATTGGGCCTTGATGGTGAGTGAGAATCTCTCAGACGCCCTAAATAGGGCCAAGTTCTAGAATGAATTTTACATGCCTTGTGTCCTTATATATATTTTAGCTATGATTAAAATCTGGCCTCGACTTCCTAGATTAGAGGAATTCCTAGATGATGTGAAAAGCTATGATTTTTTCCCTTCTCTGCAACTACAAAATAGTTATGCTGATTATCTCATAGTTAATGATGCCTTTACAATGAGACTATGCAGGGAGCTACAAGGTTGTCCAGAGAGGATATTTCCTCTTGAAGCCATGGATTTTGTAAGCCAATTTGGATGCTATTTTATTCAGTTCAGAGACTTCTCATATCTTCATCTTGCAGGTTTTGATGACTTTCCTTTAAAACTGCCCAGATATCCTACAGACATGATCATGCTGATTGAAGTAATGAGGCAAGCACTCCAAGTGAACCTGATCTATTCAGAGGCAAAGAAGAAAGGCTATGAGTTCCCAATGGCCATCAGAGCTTATAGCTATATGTCCCGATCAGAGGTGAAGAATGTCCTTAAAACATTCTCAAAGAAGTTCTCTCTGGCAACATATGACATTTTGAGGCCACAGTATGACCCGGTTGATTATGCCAGAGACGTCTTATAGATGAGCTGGGCCATTCACCATGTACCTAATATTGAAGACTATTAGGCCAACTGCAAAGATGATCTAGAGAGTAGGGAAAGATTCTATGCCTGGCTAACCATTAAACAGATCAAAAAGTTCAATGTCAACATTGCGGTGGAAGGGCTAGAAGATGATGGTAATCATTTGTACGATGACACCTACTTGGATAAAATAAAGTCCACCCCTATTAGCTCAGAGCCTATGCTAGACTATGCAGTAAGTGACTTACAGACTCTAATGGAGGGTATTTACAAAAGAACAGCTCAATGGGTTGAGTGGACTGCAGGCCGCAAGAAGAGGTTAGAGAGGAAGCCTCCTGCTCAGTGAACTCTGGTGAAGGCAACTACTGGTGTGGAAACCACTTCCTCAGCAACAATCTCTATTATTACAAAGGGATCAATTCAACCTTTGGGAGGAGGCGATGAACCTCCTGAGAAACCTTCTCTCTTAGAGAAAACTTATGGGGAAGGTCCTCTTCCAGATATCGGAGCCACAAAAGAAGAAGATAACTCGACAAATCAAATCAACTCAATAGTTGAGCTCTCTAAAGCTACAGATTTTGAACAGCCAATTAGTGTCATTGCTATAGATACTTCAGCTGGGACTTTGACCCAAGAAACTCCAAAGAAGACGTCCCCTGTTATAGTTAAAGTTGGGGAGGATAGCCCTAGTACTTCTATAGAATCTGATAAGAGAGGTGGGGAGCAATAGGAGGTAGCTCAGGTTGTGAAATTGATTTCCTCCTCACCTGCTTCAGTGAATCCATTCACCTCCCATCCCAAAGCTACTCCTCCACTCATTAGGAAGCTGTTCATTGAAGAATTGGTCTCTGTCAACAAGGTCACAAGCACAGAGTCATGGATAGAAAACACTCTAGAGCACAAAAGGAAGAGGGTGGAGGAATTAATTCCCAACAAGGACACTCTATCATGGGATTTTCAGCCCAAGGATACTAAAAGAAAGCAGAAGAGTGTAAATACAATGTCTACCCTAGGGCATGATTTAAAGATAGGGCACTTCACCATGGAAGTAGCCAAGCCCACCAAATAAGGCAGACTCGAAGATCTGGAAGCTTCTAACTTTTAGTTGTAGTCATTTGATATGGGCGTGGCTCGACATGATACTAAAGTGGATTGGTGGAAGTCCACCAATGTGATAATAGAGGAAGAGCTGGAAGACCTCAAGGCTTCCAAAATTTAGCTCAAGGCAGAAGTAGCTCAGCTAGCTAATTTCATTAGATAGCTCCTAACTCCTATTGCCAGTGCCCCCACTACCCAAACTTCTTTCAATCCCAGTGCTACTGAGAACCAAGCCATTATGGCTAAGTTGCAAGAGGATCGACAATATGGGAAAATTGGTAAGAGGTGGATCAAGAGGCTCGAGTTAGAAGGCCTAGTGATCATTGAGCAGTTAGGTAATGTTGTTCTAAGGCTAGAAACAGAGAAGAGCAACATTGAGAAGAATCTACAGACTCTCACTGCACAGAGAGTGAGATGCCAAGAATGCATAGTCATGTTGCATGTGGCAGTAAAAATGAAGACTAAGGAGGCCGTAAAAGCTAAGATCCTATAGAAGGGCGATGAGCCCTTGATCGAATGGCTCCAAAGTCTGGAATTCAAAATCAAGATGATTATTCAGGCCGAGATAGGGCTACAACAAACAGATGTTAAGGTGTAAGAGGAGAAGAGTAAAGATTATAAACTCCTTCTATGACTTCATGTGGAATCACAAACCAGTGGAGAAGGCAAAGAAATAGTTGGGGTGCCCAACATGCAGAAGTCATTCACAGATTATCTGCACAAGTTAGTAGAGCAGTCTTTGACTCATTTAGACAAGGTGCCAGAACTCCAGCAATTGAGTGGGTGTATCTTTAGGGCTATGGAAGAACTGAAAGACTGGACAGAAGCAATCAAGGCACTAGCCAAAGAAAATTCTAGATGGCTTGTCTGTTACACCAATGTCCACGTTAATAGACACAAAGAGCTTATCCAAGTCATCACTATTGTGATCACCTATAGGGCCAAAAAGATAAGGGCAAGGAAATTGAATCATAAATATATTCTCTCCTTGTTCCATTTTTGGTTAAGTTTTGTAATGGATAAACCTTTGGTTATCATTTCTAGTTGGGAAGTTGAACCGTTTCGGTTACTCCTTTTTTTTGTAACGGTTCAATTTAGAACTCTATATGTATTAATCCAAAAATCAATACAAAGGTCGGCTAAATTTTGGTGTGAAGAATATCATTGTTGCTGAGTCAATTGTGTATGTCTGAATGCCATTTCTTTAACTGTTCCATTGCATTTAATTTATCTTTCTATTGGATTTGAACCTCTCTTTTGAGTTAGATTTGTAATCTATATTCGAACTAGAATTTTGTATTAAGATTTGATACGGTTAATAAAGGGGGAAATCAGTTGCTACTCTAAGTTTTAGGAATGTTCTTACGATATAGATTGACTCAATATCATTGCATTGTTAATTTTCATTCTTGCATCTACATTTTTAGTAGTTGTCCATGCATTGCCAGCTTTGGGAATTAATCTGACTGATAAAGTCTCAGAATTGGCTTGATTTAGAATCGTATTTACTTTGCCCAAACTATTTTCTGTCTAGATTTGGCTTGGCTTACCTCTCCTACTCTCGGGTTAAGAGCATACCCTTGTTAGGTTAGGAAAGACTAAAATTCATTGAAAATTATTCACATAAGGGAGCTGTACCTTCCAATTCAGAGGGAAAATAGGCTCTCAAGTAACTATTTCCCAACTTTTGTATTCAATTGTTCTTACATAATTCTGGGTATTTTAGAGTTACATTCAAAAGAACAATCTGTTTACCAACACAATGTTGAATAGCTGATCAATGATTGGAGTTTGAGTTATTTCATCCTCTAAGTCAAAAGCCTTTGCAAATATGTCTTTGATATCATGCAACACTTGCTTTTTTCTTCTTTTCTATCTTCATCTCATCCTGTCTCTTCTTCCGCTTAAGTAATTCTTGAAGAGTCCCTATTTGTTTAAAAGATAACTTGTTGGGATATAATTGTGGAATCACAATGACTTCATCTAATGTTACATCTAGAATCTGTGACTTCTTCTTCAAGATTTTCTTTTTCTTCAACTCTGGAGAACTTATGCTCGGTGACATAATATATTTCCCTTTGACAGTGTCAATGTCCAATGCCTCTTTTAATTCTGTCAATATTGTCTGGGAGTTTGGCATACACCCAGTTTTAGGACCAGTGGGAGTGGATGATGCAAAGTGTGGTAGATCAACCAACACTTGCATTGCCTCTTCTTCTTTAGGCTTATCAATGGTATCCGTTATCACTACTCCACTATCTAAAACTGTTTTCACAACCTCTAAAATAGGTGGATTCTGTGAAGTTACCTCCTGTTCATTTTTTTGCTAGTTCTCTTCACTTTTTTGATCATTGAAAACTTCAATTATTTCATCAGATGTTGTGGTCTTCCCTTCTTCAGTATCAGTTGCCTTAATAGGCAAATCAGTGTCTTTACCACTTGGCATCTCTTGTTCCTCGACATTCAAATTGCTTGGATCATCAACTATAAAATCCATAGGACTGTCTGCAGTCAGATCAATGAAATAAGTTGAGTCTAATGCATCTTTGGTTTTGTCCTTTTCTATGACAATTTGATCTTGAGTTATCTATGGTTCAGGGTTAGTCTTCATTTAAAAGTTGCTAACCCTATTGAATTCCTTAAAGTGTCACATACCTCATCAATACGAGCTAGTTTCTTGAATTGTGTTGTAGGTATGTTACTGGGTTCATCAGTTTCTTTCTTTCCCTTATCACTATCTTCCCCCAAATTTAATCTCCTTCTTGGTTTATTTGCTGGCTTACTCGGCTCAGCCTTAGGAGCAACCTTTGCTTCCTTTCCAGAACTACTTTCTGCAACTTTCCTCATACCATATACTTTAGTTTGTACTTCTATTGGAGAAGTAATAGTAGATTCTCTAGTCCTTGGATGATTAGCTACAAGAGGTGTAACCTTGGGTTTGGCTTTTCTCGGCTTGGTTACTATGAAAATTGGGGGTCTTTTGCCCTTAGCTGTCTTAGTAACCTCTTTTGATGCACTCACTTCCTCCTCTATAGAAATATCCTCACCTTGTCTAGTGGTCAGGCCTAAAGGTGCATCCTCAGGTTCTTCATCACTACCTAAGCCAACCATTTTCTTCAAATTTTTCACAATCTTCTTTCTTTTCCTCTCTATAGTTCCCTCATTCAAGCTTCTAGAAATTTTAGCCTTAGCTTCATCAAAATTTCCAAATCTCTTTGTTGTTGTATTAATTTCCTCGGCTAGGAGTGCAATGATGGCAGCTGATGCTTCATCAATATTAATTTCATATGGAAATGGTTCTAAGCATGTTATCCTAGGAGTCACTGCCTGGATATAAGTATTATCTGTATCAACTATAAAATAGATTTCTTCATAGTGCTTCTCCACTAGTGACTTAGGAATTCTAGTCCTTAATCTCATTCTCTTCTTGAATTCTACAAAATATCTCCCCATAATGCTATTGAAATTACTTCCTAGTTTCTCCATACATTCACTAATCTGAACTGTAATGGGTCTATCCTTTTTCCAAAATATATTTCCCAGTGTAGGAAATGTATCCTGAATGTAGAAAAATATACATACTAGTAAGGAACCAAGCTTACATGATGAGCTCTTAGCCTTTCTGATTGATGCTAGGTTCTCGGCTAATTGTGTCTTTTGTAGCTCGGCAAGATCATATGTATGATTTTTCTTTACAATTTTCCATGCCTGAACAATGGTTGTACAAGGAACACTATCTAATCTCATAGAATAATAGAACTTATGTGCTATTACTCTTACTCCAAAATCAAGTTCTAGGTCTGTAATTGTAGAGATAGTCATACCTCTTTTGTTCCATATGGCTCCAGTGTTCAGTGTAATTTATTCTTTGTTGTTATCCCTCATTGTTTATTTTCCATTCACTATAGGATATCTAGTCACTTGATGAATCATGCTTTTGGTGATCTTGACTAGTCTATTATCCAACGACATACACATGTCATGAACTTGGCTAAGGATAACCTTAATCCATTCATCTTTGAACCTTGTGGAAAATCTAGGGCATGAGTTAACCCTTTGTCGGCAAAATATTTGAATTCTACCTTTAGAACTCCATCGACACACAATTGCTGTAGGATTTCCTCAATTCACTATCACCCACTTCACCAATCTTAACCATATAACATGATCGAACACCATGGATCATAAGTACCTTGGGTGGAATAGATGAGAGGGATCCTATTAAATCACTCTGAATCATACTTTTAGGAATGACTCAAAAGTTGAGAGGTTCAAATTCATCACTCCGTACTAACTAAATTTGCTGTGGTTCTACCTCCATACTCTTAGCTGGTGTGGAAGAACTTACACCCATAATTTTGAAATTAGGGTTCAAGAGATGAAAAATAGAGTACGTCGACAAGTAACACTTCACACTGTTCACCTTAGGATTGCCAACGGCACGCTGATGAAATCTTTGTAGCTAACTTTGTTAAGATCAATTCTGCAAATTACTTCAATCGCTCCATAAACAGTAAAAATTGCAAGGTAAAAATGAAGTGTCAACTATTCATCCTTTATAGACTTTGAAAGGTCAAGGTAGCTAAGCAATGAATGTTTTTCCAATTGAGTTAGTGCAAGCTAGCTGTCCTTGGCTTTAACACAACTTGCATTCCACTCGGCTTACTAAACTCGGCCTTCACAAAATTTTACTCAGCCAACAAAACTTGGCACTCACTAAAGAACTCGGCTTTAGTGTCCATGAATAGTACTTGGAATCTATAGTGCAATTGGCTTAACTAGGAATTTGTCTTTAAAAGTATGTCATGTTGCATCTTAACATATGCAAATATGGACTTTGTATATTTTATGTTAGGAACTGATGTAAGATAAGAGTTTTAGATACAGTTCCTTACATACCTCTTTTTTCTTAGTTGGAGATGATGTGATCATCTGATCCATTGGATTGGGTAACCTCAGCTTCATTAGCTTCACTGCTGCATGGTTCAGACTTCTTAACCCATGTCTTGTTCATCTGTGCTCTAATCTTCTCAATTGTAGGAGTAAGTACTCTAGTCTTAAAATCTTTCCTTTTATGTCCAATTTTTAGACAACTATGAAAAACTAGGCTCCCATTCATCCAAATTTTAGAATTACCTCTGAAATGTGTCCTTATGTAGTTTTCTAGAACATGTCCATACTCACCACAATAATGAAAACTATGCCATGTATTGTAATCCCAATTGTAAGTATTTCCTTTTCTTGGTGATTTCTCTTGTACCTTTGATGTCCACTACTGTTTACCTTTAGATCTATAATCTTGTGCTCTATGACCATATTGGTGATAGTTATAGCAATTACCATTGAGTCTAGGTGTTTTTCTTGCCTTTGTCTTACATTCATATGCTTGATGTCCAAACTTATTACAGTTAAAGCAGTAACAATTAAAGTTAGTTTTCGGATTGGAATTACCATTCTTGCTTCGGCAAATGTTTACTATATGAGCTGGTTTCCCATAGTGGTGACAAATAGGTTTGTTGTTTCTTGGCTTTGCATGCCTTCTTTCACCTATCTTAGATGGTTCTCCATCTTCAGTGGTTGAATGTTGTTCAGTGTGACCTAATCCAGAAGAATCTTTAGGTCTTCTTAATGCTTCCACCAGTTGTTCAAAGTAGCTCATAGAAGCACTCAAATCATTCACTCTATTATTAATTTCTTTCTCAAATCTCAATTCATCTATCAATTGATAGTTCTCAGATCTAAGATTAACAATCTCCAAGTCTTTCCTGTTGATCTCCTGATTCACAAGTAGTAGTTGATTTTCCATGTCTAATTGATTGACTGTCATTGTTTGTACATCATGTGTTCTTTCATCAAGTCTGGTAGTCATCATTCTTTTGTCTTCTTCTGCCATAGCCTTTTCATCTTCGGCTTTCTTTTTCTGTTCAACAAATTCACACATTCTTATTGATTGGGCTTCTTGTTCTTTTTTCAAGTTTTTAACTTCTTCACACAGTGCACTATTCTTTTCCAGTAGATCTGCAATTGCTGCATCACTCTTAGTGGAATCTCCATTCTATAATAGATTTGTGGTGTCCTCTTCCTGATAATGAGTGTCATTCATTTGTTTGGCCAAATCAATCCTTACAGTCAAGGACTTCTTTAGTTCCTGTCTTGCAGTCTCAAGTTGTTGTAGTGCTAGCTAAATGTCAATCTTTTGATTCTCAATGACTTTACCCATCTTGTAGATCTCCATCTCAATATCTATATTCTCAAGATGATTATGACCCTTTTAGAGAACTGAGCTCTGATACCAATTATTGGAAATACAATAATGGAAAAGCAAGATACTGAGAGGGGGGTGAATAAGATCTTCTAATTTAAACACTTAAAACAAACTGATCCACATTCATACATATATGAATCTAATGTAATCTTAGATACCATCCACACAATAAAATAAATAACACATAACATAATAGCTTGGTAACCCAGAAACCCAAATAGGTAAAATTGGGGTGGGGATGACACCCAAAAAATTCTCCACTACTGCAGTAATAAAGTGTACCTGTTAAGGTTACAAATGTTGATTATAAAATGTAATCTACCCTATTAAAGGTCTTCCCGGTTAAGAGCTTAAGATCATTACAATCTACCCTGTTAAAGGATTTCAACTTACAATAAAGTAAGCACCCTATTAGGAGATAAAGAAAGGTCTGCTAGAACCACTCTGTTAAGAGATTTTCACCTGATACAATGATTAGAATGTCTCAAGTATTGATCCTTCATTATGCACTCTGATGCTAATGACGGATCTCCTCTTTCCAGTACCTTTTTTGATCTCATAATCTGATATAATCTTTACTCTGTTGTTCACTATGTTGTTACTTTGCTTGATCTCTGCTTCTTAACAAAATAACCATCTGTGCATTCTACTTCTAAAATGTAGTCACCACACTTTGTCTTCTCCTTACACACTTTTAAAATAGGGTTTAGAAACAAATAAATTCATAACTAACTCCGTATAAGAATATTAAATGCATACATAAGTCGGCCCAAAAAGCTTATATAAGTTAGCCAGATCACTTATCCTTGAAGTTTGTATCATTCTAGACATGTATACAAAAAAATTTTTGCTTGGCACTTGACTGTCTGTCACTCAACACTTAACATCTCTATATTCTACTCGGCTCAGCAATGTAACTTGGCTCGGCAATGTAACTAGGCAAACTGAAAACTACTCGGCAACGTTGCTCGGCCTTGTATAGTTTTAGCTCAGCCACAGTGATAGCCAACTAAAACTTCCTAAGTGAATGACTAAGTGTTGGTCACTAATCATCAATAGAACTTAGAGATTAACATGTTCTACATGTCTCAATCTTTCAAAGTGTTCAAGTCTTTCTCTCAAGCATTCAAGTTCTCCATTGAAGATCAAGGATTCAAGCTTTCAAGCCTTTGAAGGGATTTTGGTTAAAACATTCAAGATTCATCATTCAAACCCTAGATCTATCCATCATGGTGGTGTGATCTTCCTTCAAGATCCTTTGTGCAATTTTAAGATCCCTTCATTCTCTCTTCAAGGTGGATTCTAAGAATACAATCATGGAGGTTTATGGTTTCTAATATTGAGTCCAAGCTTTCATATTTACATACTTATTTACATTTGAAATACAATTGCATATCTATTGAATATCATAGCTTCATTATTAGATTTACTTCTACTACTTGCAAGCATTCTTTATTTTAATTATTGATTTCAAGGTTAATTCCTAAATCGGGGTTTGACTAAGGCAAAGCCCTCCCTGTTGGAATTATGTTATATTTGTCATCAGTGAAAACACTTATTCAATTCTGAATGCTTACCGAGCTCATCACTCAGTCCACAGCTTATACCGAGCATTCAGTAATCACCTTGTAAAGCTCAGCGGT